>CM023483.1:130140658-130173267 GCA_013339685.2 Hyalomma asiaticum | reverse complement strand
CACTGGAGCTGATGGGCCAGCTCTACTACTTGCTGTTGGAGTCACTTCGAAAAAGGCCACCCAATCGCAGATAACTGATTATTTTAATGGTCAAGCTACATAATTAACGTATTTCATAAGTATCGTCCTCTGCATTTTGCAATGCGCGTTGCGGCAATAGCCTCTTGGTTTAATGCGCGCTGTCGCGAAGCATGGAGTGATGATGAGCCCAGACATTGTTGGGGGCCGATGCTTTCATGCGCATGTATGGCTATCGTGCTATTTGTGGGGCATGGGTGTCGTATTGTGGGCAGTGCTACCTTCACCCCACATTTCGTAGGGCGTAAGTGTGTGCGTGTTTTGGGTTGCATGCTGACCTTCACATATGTCATATTTCCACAGTGCATAGTTACTGATATTGCACTCTGAAGGGTGTGCATTTACAACATGGAAACTGTGCGCTGTGTTGCTAATTAATGAGAACTCCATTGGTTCGAACTCCGGTTAATTTGAACAAATTTGCTGTCCCTGCAGACTTCGAATTAACGAGATTCAACTGTATAGGTTCCACTGTAATGAGAGTGATGGGGTAGCCAACCCTGTGGGTGAATGGTGTCTGTTATACTCAATGTGTTTTATACCAGCGTCTCATATAAAATGGTTAAAACTGTATAAATGAAGTTATATCTTACATCAAGTACCAGAGCTCACCTTTTACGCATGGCCAGCATGGTGTTGATTTCCCAGATGATGTTACGAAGGGCGTCAATGACCTCTTTAAGCTGTCGGTTCTTGAGCACCACTTGCTGCAAAAAAGCGTGAAGTTAACACAGATCACATGGCTGCGTTGTGTACCATCTGTTTGTCAACTTACTCTATGTGCCGTACAGGATAAAAACATATCCCTACGTCTCCGACTATACCGTCTGTGCCAAGAAAATGCACGTTATGACAGCCACCTTTACCTATCGTCTTCACTGCATTGTAATGCGAGTCCTTTTTCCAATTTTTGCTACCTGAAGTCGACTCTCAGATTAGAACCAAATACCAAAATTCCAACTGTATATAAAAACCACAATGATGCACACAGACCTAATGGGCAGCTACAGTTTCAGACATATCACGACCCATGTTGGCAGCACGTGCCTAGCAAATGCTATTTGAATCGACCACAAACCTGCAAATTTTCCCTTCGTTTACATTTCTTCAGTCATGGTTTTAATGATGGCTTGCACTTTGCCTTTGTTTGGGACACGGAGCTGTACGGTGTCGCGCCAAATCTGTCGTCTGCTACCGCAGCGTTTCTATATGGCACAACATGGCCAGGCAGCGACACGCTTGTGAGAGGCCTTGTCGGTTTGGTGAACTCCACCAGTGAAAAGAAGAGCAGCCCATGCGAAAGCCTTTGGGGCCTAGAAATGGATAAAAAATGTCCTCTGAACACGAAGGCCAAGCAAACGCCGCTTGCTTCCCATATGGACATTCAGTTGAGGGGTGGAATCCGGTTTGTTCAAAACGGCATGCGTAATGCAGAGGCATGTTGCGTGAAAGCATATGCACCTGCATCCAAGAGAGCCCGCGGGCCTGCCTCCCACAACACCATAAACAGTACGGCTTCCTCTCTCAGTAGTTGGCTCGCGGGCCTGTGGTACCGCAGGAGGAGTAACAACCAAAGCCCATCAAAACAGGTTTACACGGTTGTGGCCAAGGTCATGCTTTCTGCTAAGCTGCTAAAAGATGCGGGGACACCTTTTTTGCTGACTCTTTGTATTTGTGTTATTTGTTATTTTGTTATTTTAACTTGTCCCCTTTCCATTCCTTCCTTCAAAAATGAACCAGTCGTTTGAAAGTGAACGAATGTATCACATCTTTTGCAACTCAGGAAAGCTTCTCTCCGAATAAGCATACACAGAGATAGCTGGAGCTCAATCCGTGTTTTTCACAGTAGCGTTTGTTCCAAGTTACAGATCACCTGCACACATGGCCGCCGTCACGAACGGATGCACATGTGCAACAAGACAGGATCAGTGAAAGCACCACGCAAGAAGCAGCTGGAGGAATCCATAGCAGAAAGTGAATCGCGCTGTTATCTCACAACAACGAACTACGAATAATTCGGGGATGACTTGTATGTGTGCAATCTAATGTTTAATGATTTGAACCACACGTCAACTCACAGAAATCTCTGAAGTATTCATCCTGCATCGCTGAAAGGGGCTGCTATATTCATGCTGTCAGAGGAATACAACAGGTGACGTGCTGGCACCCTCTGCCTAACCGGGTAAGTTTTCTTTATCGTGGTGTTCCGAGTGAACATGCGTATTCCATGGCTACGAGTGAACATCTTCCATGGCTACGCACTACAAATCACCATCGTCATCAGTGCGAACTATGCTGGAATGACAGGAAAGCAAGAACTTGAAAACGCTTCATGCCTATTTGTGTTTACCACTGTGCGTGACACCCCACTGGTTATGTGTTTAGTTGTTAACGACACAGAGTTTATCCACGGCAGCTGCAGTCATTTTCAGAGCACGTGCGAAATGCCTGACTGCTTCTATAGCTGCCGCATCGCAACAACTGCATGGACGCTACCTACGATTGTGTTGCTAGCTGCCACAGTTGCATCTGCAGTGGATGGATTATACAGCCAGTAGTTTTACTCTGACTCCACGTGCATGGCTTTAGAAATGTGCAGACGTCCTCTAATCACATCGCCAAAGGCCACGGCCGCCATGCTTGTGTCCACGGTGGAATTGACGATCAGTAGTTTCATTTTCAGTCACCACACTTGTCATCCAATGTCACTTGAGCTGTGTGTATGCTGCCTGCGATGGCGCCACTGGCGACTATGGCCACCGTGGTTTAATCAGTCACAGCGTGGGCGCTGAATTCAGCAGTTTCATTTTAACTCGGCACAATGCCTGCACAATGCCTCAAAATTAATACGGCGATACAGCGCAGTCCACTTATAATGATATAGAGAAAAAACAAAAAATATGATTGTTATAACCGATGATCGTTATATTGGACTGCCGTAAAAAAAAAAAAAAAAAAAAAGAAGACACGCCGAACGCACCCTTGTAGCTCCGATCCAGAATTTACCACTTGCATTAAGGAATCGATGTTCTAGAAAGCAGGCTGTGAAAAACAAAGCTTTATTTTAAGCTCTAACGAGAGTGTCAAGCTTTAGGCACACCGAAATAGCCCGATCATTTCACCTGCTTTCGCTGCAGTTGCAGCTTCACGACAGCGATGTGCATGGCTTCCATGTTGGCGCATAGCAACAGTGTCACCCTCAGCTTGGAATGCTTCTTGCCGGGGCATGGGTCGTCTTTTAGTGCGTGCGTTTTTGACAGCATCACTTGAAAGAAGAAGAGCGGTCTCGCTGTTACGGTACTCGGCTGCGGCAATGTCATTTTCTATGGAGGCGAAAATGCCAGAGGGCCGTGTACTGTGCATTGTCAGTGCACGTTAAAGAACCCCAGGTGTTCAAAAATTTCCGGAGCCCTCCACAACAGCCTTCTCTCCTTTCTGTATCTTTCAGTCCCTTTCCCCTACCCTCACGGACGCTTAGCCGTGCCCCAACTTGTGCAGCAGAAATTAGCGTCCTTTCCTTAACCAACACACAATCATCAATCATCGTAATGCCCCAGGACGCCGGGCAGCTTTTCTAGCAGCCACTCCTGTTTTGCCTGGGAATGCAACGATGCCGCTTATACAATGTTTTTTGTAACAATGCCGTGTCGATCTTTTAAACGCTGTATCCAGCCTCTTCCAGGCTCAAAATTCGGCCGTCCGAGAAGAAAGGAGAAATTTTTAGCCTTTCCAGCAGGTATTGGCTCACTGATGGGCACGTTATGGGCACGAGTGGTCACAACCAGCGCCTCTTCGACATCGGCATACAGAGGCTGCCTAAGCCTTTTCCGCTGGTCGGTGTGGCCGCTTGTTCCAGCCTTAGCAATCGCTGTGCCCCAGTTTTCAAAATGGTGGATATTGTCGACTGGGCGTCAAGTGACACAGCTTTGTGCTGCGCAATGTTCAAGGATGTCTGCTGATTCCGTGAGGGGCTACTTTCTTCGGCCACCGCTCGCAAAAAAAAAAAAAAGACTGACTGAGTGAAGAACGGGCAGCACCGTAGGCCGTAAGCACAGTCGTGATCTGTGCCATCGCGCCAACTTGCTTTTCGCGTTTCTTTAGGGGCGAAGCTCCTTAAGGTTTGGGTCTGTCCGTCCGTTGTAGTAGCACGTACCTACTAGGAACGCGCTACTATGAGGGCGCGTGTGGGAGGAGCGCCCTCGGCGTGTGCCTCCCGGCGCGCGAGCTCTCTCAACTTTCCATCTGCTGTCTTGTGAGAGAGAGAGAGAGACAGAGAGAGCAAAAGGAGCGCATTGACTATAGAAATGCGCTTTCTAATGAACGCGCTACCAGCTCGCAAAGAAGGAGAACGCACCCTCACCCGCGAGAGACGAGCTTGACGCAGGCAGAGTCTTCTAGCATGTTTCTTGATTGAAAAATACCAACTGCTCGCGCTGGAGAACCGTTCACCGGCCACCCATATATATATATATAGGCAATGGATCTTGACTTGCAGTGAAGTGCAGGTGGGATATTTCACTTGTGCGTAGTTGAACCATAAGGATTCGTAGCGTGCGCGTCAACTAAATTAATCCGGAACTCGGCACGATCTACGATGAACCTCCCGAGCTTCGCCCACTCATCATCATTCACTCCGTGGATATGCTGTGAATTTTTTCTTCTCTCTCTCTCCTTTTGGTGCGATTGTGGGCCACAAGCGAGGCACGCCAACACGAAGTAGCTGGCGCCATCTTTTGACATGCTGCACACGCTCACGATGGCACTCAGCGCACGGGCGGGAAGCGCAGTGGTAATGGCGGCAGATACAAACTCGCGTAGGTAAATGTTTCGCCCCGTCTTGGCATCGTTCGTTTCAGGGGAACTTGGAAATGCAAATGTAATGATTACTCTACACAGAAAATGCCATCCAGACAGCAAATTTTGATCATTATATCCAATATACGATTAATAACATGTTGTTATATATGGTTTTTCCCCTCATAAACTTAACGCATAAAATGGCATACTTAACTCGACTCATCGTTATAAGCGATATATCGTTATATGTGGTATAGTTATACTGTAGTTGTTACAGATGAGTGATTCTGGCATGGTCCGCATGCGGGCACCAAACTCGCAAATACTTTATGGACAAGCAATTAGTTTACAGCCAGTTTACTGGCAGTGAAAAAATTGTCATGCACGTAATGGTGGGGGTTCCAAAGAAGACAGGAGCAGCCAAGGTCACATTTCAGATTAAGACCCGAAGGTCTTGCACCGCAATTGTGTTGTGAAGGAAACTGCAAGACTGCGCAAATGGTAGCCTTCACATTGCTTTCATGCATAATCAGAACAGAACTTGTGTTGTTAATCAGAAAACAAAAGTCCAGTGATGCAGCGGACCTTTCTTTATTGTTCTGCTGTTAGTGTGGGTGCTTATATTATCCACAACATCAGTGTGATGATGGTGATACAGATGAATCTCATTAATTCGAACATGCTTAATTCGAACTTCCGGTTTATTCAAACTGACGCTGCGGTCCCACCAAAGTTACGTGTATTTCAATGGCCGAAAACAGCCAGTAATTCGAACGCGCAAGCATCTGCAACGGTTAATTCGAACATCCCAAGCTCCGAAAATTCCTCAAATCACGTGGCGGTGCCTACAACAAGGGTACTTCCATTGGTATTTCTGACCCCGCCGCGGAGAAAAAGCGCAAAAGAGCCGCCCCCCCCCCCTCCCCTTCCTGCTTCATTTGTCAAGGTGGCACGGACATTGAACACTTGTACGGGAAGAAAAAAAGGAAAACACGCACAGCAGGCGATGCCGATGTGATGGCACAACTCGCGGGAAGACCGGGGGCCCCTTTGCCTTCCCAAAGGCCGGGCTCGACTCTCTCTCCTCTAAGGAGAGAGTCGATTCCGGTTGTGGCCTCCCCTGCTGGAGCGTCCAGGAAAGAATAAAAGACGCGGTTATCTACGTTACCGGGGCATGGCCGCTGACTCTTTCTTCCGTTTTCTCCGAGGAGAGAGCCGTGCGGCGGCTCTTCCGTTTTCATCTGCCGTAACCAAAAACAGCACAAACCAACCCACCGAGCGATCACGTGTTGCGTAGCCTCCTCGCCTGGCCAGCCTGGCTGCAAAAAAAAAGCATTCGCGAAAAGAGCCGTGGCTGTGGAGAGCCGGAGAGTGTTCATACGTGGTCGTTCTACGGCACTGTATTATAAACTGCTCCCGAACAACACAATTACTTTTCAAGGCAACGATTATGCCGGCGGCAAGCGAAGCAAGGAGAGGCTGACAGTAATGGTGTGCCCAAATTCCAGGGGCACGGGGCATTGCCGGTTGCTAGTGATCAGTAAATCGGCCAAGCCTCGATGTTTTAAGGGCGTAAAGACCTTACCAGTCGATTACGTCGCCAACAGGAAGTCATGGATGACTATGGACATTTTTTTCAGGCTGGGTGGGTACTCTGGACAGACAGTTTGCCGCTAAAGGCCGGAACATACTCTTCGTTGACAAGTGCATGGTGCACTGCGACGTAGAAGGCCTGTGCATGATTCGGCTGGTTTTTCTGCCGAAAAACACGACGGCTGTGCTCCAGCCCATGGATATGGGAGTCATTCAAAATTTGAAAACTCTCTACAGGTGCCATATCATGGAACGGATGCTATTGTGCATGGACAGCGACAAAATGTATGCCGTCGACCTCCTCAGCGCTATCCATAACCTTGCCGCTGCGTGGGCCTCCATTAAGCCAGACACCATCAGCAACTGTTTCCGCCGATGTGGGTTTGGCGAACCCATGGCCAGTGGTGATGCGGATCAGGCCAATGATGAGGCGGTGCAGACTTCGTCGTACAATGATGATAACTGCGTGTCCGAAAAGGGCAGCAGTGTTCTTCCGAACGGCGTGACCTTTGAGGGCTACGCGAATGTGGACGCAGGTGTAGAGATCTGTGGTGTCGTCACCGACGGCGAGATCCTACA
This sequence comes from Hyalomma asiaticum, assembly GCA_013339685.2. Lineage (NCBI taxonomy): Eukaryota > Metazoa > Arthropoda > Arachnida > Ixodida > Ixodidae > Hyalomma > Hyalomma asiaticum. Next base: position 130,166,220 of record CM023483.1, on the reverse strand, counting down.
AGCCACGTGACCTCAACAGAGTGCTTCAGGGGACCCTTCTCTTCCCAGTGGCGAGGACTCTGATGCCAGCGACTAAGTACTCCCTGCCCCTTCGACTCCGCCAAATGCAAGTGAAGTAGCGTCGGCGCTGGACTTAGCCGTGTGCTACTTCTCTTTCCAGCAAAATGCAGATGCTGTTTTAGAACTCATTAGCAAGCTTGAAGCCATATTCATTGACCCATTGCGGGAAAAACGTGTGCAGATGCGCATAACCGACTACTTTTCTTAATGATGGGTGTGGTGTTGTTGGAAGTGAAAATACGCGCGAATAAATCTTTGTGTACTTCCCACTTGTGTTCGCTCATTGCACATGTGCCGCTGCAGGTGAGTGCTCAATTCAATGAGCTTTCTTTAATTCTAATAAATTTTCGGGCCCCTTCGAGTTTGAATTATCGAGATTCGACTGTACAAGGATTAGGAATATGTGAGTAGTATACCGTATAAATGCAGGTAAGTGTAAGGGCCGCACTTATTTTTCAAAATACGACGGCCAATATTCAGGGTGCGGCCCATACACGCGATGTGTAAAAAAAAATTTTTTTGAGTATAAGCAACGTGCCAATCGGCAAACCAGCAGCGCTTACTGCAGTATCAATGGCAGAGTCATCACAATGCTTGATCGTCATCACTCGCTGATTCCTCAGACTCGGAGCTGATGCTATATTGTGGCACACACTCATCAGACCTCTAAAAGTCATCTCCGCTGCCGTCCAAGCTATCGGAGATACCTGTGACTTTGAAACTTGGGCATACAATGTCCGTCGATACCGAGTTCCACGCGGACAAAATCTACCCAAGCACAATCACAAGCAGTGCCTTCTTGACCTGTCTGGTCAGCATCTGCTCGGGGCCACTGGTTGCCATCTATTCAGTGTATTGCCTGCTGAATTCAGCCTTAGAAGGCCGATTCACGCTGACATCCAGCGGTTGCAGCACACCTGTGAGGCCGCCCGGAATAACAGCCACGTCTGTGCCGACACGGCACATCTGTTTCTTGACCTTATCCGTCAAGTGACTGCAGAAGAAGTTCAAGACCAAAAGCGATCGTTTGGCCAACAAGGCACCTGGGCGGTTTCGCCAGGCAACTTTCACCCAGTCGAGCATGAGTTCATCGCTCATCCAGCCCTTTTCCTGGATGCAAACTATGATACCCTTGGGGAAAACTTCCTTGGGAATTCTTTTTCTTTTCAATGCAACGCAGGGGGGTAGCTTTCGCCCGTCTGTGGTAATGCAAAGCATCACTGTGAAGCGTTGGCGATCAGCATGAGTAGTCCGTATGGCAACGATCTTCTTCCTTTTGACTTTACCGTATACCGTATTCACTCGCGTAATTTCCGCACTTTTTTTCGCGATTTTAGAGCTCCGAAATGGGGGTGCGCAAATTACATGGATATTTCACAAACACATTTAAAATAACGTGTAATATAAGGCAAGTAGCACGGTAACTCTTTTGGATACGATCTCACGTAACACTGCAAAACGCTGGTGTAAGAGAATACAGCTGCTACAGGGACACTTCCCGCAGTCCCTTCGCGTTGTGAGCGCAGCACATACTTCTCTTACGAGCCGCCCGCTGATGGCTGCCTAGATAGCACGCGCGCCAGCGCTATCTCGGCAGCCATGCGATCGCTCGGCAGCCGAGCGACACTCCCCCTGCCCCGCCTCGCGTCTTTTCATGCTCGTTAAAGACGGGCGGGGCCTTTCCTCCCCGCATCAACAGCAGGTGTCTCGATCGAGGTGATGTTATCACATCGGCCCTCGGAGCGGCGGAGATAGGCCGGGCTCGTTTGATCTCTGCTTCAGCCGTTTTCGTCGCCCCCCCTCGCATGCTTTTATTCTAGCGACCGTACTTTGGGCTTCGGGGGCTTCCGGAGAAAAGAACCGGAAAAAGGGGCGTCGCACTCGCAGCTCGTTTTGCGTATGACTGCGCTTGCCTGCACAGCGAGGGGCGCAGCCGCACAGCTGTTCAAAGTCTAGCTGTTGGTGCGTGCGCGCCGGCAACCTGGGAACGGGGAGCGCAAAATATGCGAGTATTTTTTTTTTGCAAAGCTGGCTAAATGTTAGGGGTGCACAAATTATGCGAGCGCGCAAATTATGCGGGTAAATACAGTAGTTTTCGGGACAGTCAAACCCCTCAGGGGTCTGGTCAGCATTCGCTATTTGTGACAATCCACAATTGTGTTCATGGCGGAGGCCGATAATAAATTTTGAAAGTTAATCACCTTGTAGGTGTAGTCGTCAGGAAGCCGCTGGCACAGCTTTGAAATTGTCGAGCGGTATGCCCTTCACACATACCATAGCTTGAGCCCTCATGTGCAGCATGTCTGTTGTCAATGCATAGCCATTGTTACATACTTCCATCACACAGCAAAGTAGCTCTTCTTCCAAATCGGGAAACTTGCATGGCTTACATAACTTGCATAGCTTGCTTAGCTCCCAAACCTTAGCTCAGAAAGCGCGCTTACTGCTTGTCCTCTTCAAGGCTTCTTTCTGAGTACACCATCATCGAACACACTTCTCGTCCATGTCGAATTTTCTGCCGGCTGCACACTTCCCATGTTTGAGAGCAAACTCAACCACCTTCAACTTAAACCCAGCCATGTAGCTGTTTAGGCGCTTGCCCATCATGCAAAAATGTAAACGCCTCGATTAAAACATGCCAGCAATACAAAGGAGCCAAATGGCATCATGAACAAACGACCAAACAAGGCACAAAACTGGAGTTAGTGATGCTAACGCCAATTCGGATAGCGCGAGTTCGATGGTGCAAGTTCGCCATCTGTCGACGGTGCTTGGAAGCTCGCAAAGGCGCGCGCATTTTGAACACGTGTGGTTCGAGGAAATCGAGGGTGCGGCCCTTACACAGACTTCTTTTTTTTTTTTTTCGGATATGTGATGCCATGGTGCTAGAACACGGATGAAGACGACGACCTCGAGGGGAACAAAGAAGACGCAGGAGTGGGGCGCAGGCTGACGGTCCGCCATTGGGGCTGCACCGGCTAATCTCCCTGTTCTAAATTACACTACCATCAGAAGCATATTCCTGTGCCCGTTTCATTTTGGTGAGAGGTGCTGGGTACCGCACAAGACGGAACTCCGCAGTGGATTTGTCATCAACCGCTGTACCATGCCCACCGACGACCAGGCCTCTGGATCAAACTCGGCGCCGGCATCGGCGCCGTCAGCATCCCAGACACCACAACACACAGTCGTCCTGACTCACCCCCGTGACCCTGGAACTTTTTCGGGCAAGTCCAACGAGAATGTGGAAAAGTGGCTTGGCCTGTACGAACGAGTTGCAGCGTACAACCGATGGGACCCCACGGTGATGCTCGCAAATCTTCTCTTCTATCTCCAGGGGCCAGCACGCATTTGGTTTGACACACACGAAGAAGAGTTGACCAATTGGGACGTATGTAAGCAGAAATTGCGCGATCTCTTTGGCCCGCCCGCCGGTAGGGTAGGGTGGTGGGGAAATTCCGCCCATACTTGTACGGCCGACCTTTCATCGTTACAACGGACCATCACGCCCTTTGTTGGCTCTCGACACTCAAAGATCCCACAGGTCGTCTAGGTCGCTGGGCCCTACGTCTGCAAGACTACACCTACACAGTGGTGCACAAGTCCAGCCGACTACACCAGGATGCCGATTGCTTGTCTCAGCACCCTGTCGACGGCCCAGGCTCCGATGATGCACCTGCTGGGATCTTCACGCTCTCGGCCTTCCACAACATCACACAAGAGCAAGAACGTGACGCAAACTTACTCGACTTCATCAGCCGCCTCCATGCACATCCGTCAGACCCTTCGCTTCGTATGTACCTCATTCTGGATGGCATCTTATACCGCCGAAATATGCGACCTGAAGGGAACGAGCTGCTCTTAGTCGTCCCCACGCATTTGCGGTCAACTGTACTCGCACAGCTACACGACGTACCCACTGCCGGCCCACCTTGGTGTTTCCAGGACCTACGACCGTGTCCGGCCACGATTTTTCTGGCCAGGACTCTACCGTTCTGTACGACGTTATGTTGCGGCTTGCGAACCTTGCCAACGTCGCAAAAAGCCCGCTTTGCCTCCAGCTGGACTACTCTAGCCAATAGAGATACCCACGGAACCATTTTATCGTGTCGGTCTTGACCTGTTGGGCCCTTTTCCAACATCCAGCATTGGAAATAAGTGGGTCGCCGTCGCAACGAATTATGCTACCAGCTTTGCTGTAACACGAGCCATCCAGACCAGTTGCGCTACCGACGTTGCCGACTTTCTGCTGCGGGATGTTATCTTACACCACGGAGCTCCTCGACAGCTTCTCACGGACAGGGGCCGTTACTTCCTCTCCCGAGTTATTGAAGACCTACTTCGATCTTGTGCAACCAAACACAAGCTAACAACGGCATATCATCCTCAAACAAACGGGCTCACAGAATGCCTGAACCGCACACTTACTGATATGCTATCGATGTATGTCTCCTCCGATCATCGTGACTGGGACGTAGCCCTTCCTTTTGTGACGTTCGCCTACAACTCGTCATGTCACGACACCGCTCTCTACTCCCCGTTTTATCTTCTCTATGGCCGTGAACCGACATTACCTTTCGACACAATCTTGCCCAACGATCTCGAGTCCCCGTCTGAATGTGCTCGCGACGCCATGACTGCTGCAGCTCAAGCACATCAAATTGCTCATCACCGTCTTTCTGAGTCCCAATCACGACAGAAATCTCTATATGACAGCTGCCACCGTGACGTCCAGTTCTCCGCAGATGACCTCGTCCTCCTCTGGACTCCTTCAAGGCACGTCGGCCTCTCGGAAAAGCTGCTCTCCCGCTACTCCGGCACCTATCGCGTTGTCCGACAACTCAGTGATGTGACCTATGAAATAGCTCCTGCCGATGCTTCCTCATCGTCCGCGTCGTCTGATGTCGTCCACGTCAGTCGTCTCAAGCCTTACCACGTGGCCGCGGTCTAGCTGGTGCCGGGTCGGCGCTTTTGCCGCTGGGGGTGATGTCACGGTGCTAGAACACGGATGAAGACGACGATCCCGAGGGGAACAAAGAAGACGCAGGAGTGGGGCGCAGGCTGACGGTCCGCCATTGGGGCTGCACCGGCTAATCTCCCCGTTCTAAAATAGACTATCATTAGAAGCGTATTCCTGTGCCCGTTTCAGTATTTCGAAAAGCAGGATGTGGCCCGTACACGCATTTATACGGTAATATCCACAATACTCTCAATTTGGACATTCAGTTAATTCAGACATTTCTTACAGTCCCATAAATCTGAGTTAATGAGGTTTCACTGTATTAGAGAAAGGATCTGCTTTAGAGTCCTGATCTTTCTAAATATCACTTAGCTTCGTTACTTGTCCAGTTTGTCAAAAAGACGGTACGAATCTGTTGCTAGTGGTGCCCAGAAAACACGTATCACCAGGGGAGGGCACGACATTACATGTTCCCAAAAAGGTCCACTGTATCTGTGCAGCAGTTCGCGGTGCAGAGACACCCAGTGGGCAGAACGTGCAACTCACCTCGGTGAGTAGGGCGCGCTCCTCAAGGAGAGCACGCGTTGCCTCCGAAGGCTTCTTCTCCTCACTAGGCTTAGGGTCGTCCATCATGGGAACCAGGCTCTGAAGTGTCACGTCAGGCTACGGGTGGGTGAAGAAATGCAAGAAGTCAATGCTAATCGTGCTATGCCTCATGCAAATGAACTGAAATCACCCCGTCAGCAAGTGGCCCCTACTGTGCTTATGCTTTCGCGCAATATTTCAACTTTCTGGACATTGAAACAACACTCCGTGGTCTGCACGAGGTTGAATCATCAAGAGTTGGCTGCAGTTACTTCACAGCGAAATGCCGAGCTTGTCAATCCAGAACAACACCAACCTCTATAGGCGTGTACTGGCTGCTGGCCACAGCAGCGCTCTGGTCACTACAGATGGCATGTACACGGTGAAGCTTCCTGAAGAGTATACCGACGTTGCGCAGCGTCTCCTGCAGCTTGAGGCGGCGCTCCTCCTGGCCCTGCATGCTGGTCGCCACCCCGGTTGGCGGCTGCACCACAGAGACGAGAGGTGGTCCAGACAAGTCAATCTAGGTGACAGGACTGGTGACAGGACCTTGCTAATGAATTTATTCAACACTTTGTGAAATGTGGGCAATTTGATGAGACTAGCGATTTCAATAATGCCAGCCAGTTTGTCAACTTAAATATGATCAATAGTCTGTTCCTTCATCCAACATGTCCCGCAGAGATCCTCGGCATCATACATGATGTAACTTGCCCAACTGTCGACACTCTTGATCATACATGAGCTGAAAAAACAACTGCTCTGTAGGTGTTGATAGCACGAAGGCCCTAACAATTAAAAAAACTTGCTGATTTGATTTGTGAAGTACAGTCGAAATCACTCAACAGATCACTTAGCAGATTACTTAACATTATAAAAAATGTGTGATCTAATATAAAAACCATTTCTACACTGTGAGCATTTCTTTAGACTTTAAGATTGCATTTCACTTTACTGAACATGAAATTCTCTTCAAAAAACTACCAGTGCATAGAGTCAGAGGTATAAGGTTGAACTGACACAGCATTTTATCAAACGAAAGCCAGTTTGTTTTCACAATGTCATCTCCTCCTACTTGCAGACCATTATGCATGGCATACCCCAAAGCTCAACTGTAGGGCCCATATTGTTTCTTACTTACATTACTAATATTGTCTTCATTCATCACACCCCAGAAACAATTCTACATGCAGACGACACAAGCATTTCATTTCTTCCTCTAGTCTGCCTCGCTTCATGGATTCGCAAACGTGCAGCTCCAATATTTAACAGAATGGCTAAGCGTACATCATTGAAGTCAAATGTTAATGAAACTAAGTTCATTAATCTGTTAAATTTAAATGTCAACAAAACTAGTTTGTCATATTCCCTGCCACTAATGAAGCACTTCTGGTCAGGAGTGTTCTGGAGCAGGCTTTATAGCAAGCACAATTATGATACGTAGCAGCTTCCCTCAGTTTTGTAACAGGTTGCCAAGACAAAAAACGAAGTGGTGTCCCTTGTTTTAAGACACCCACAACAAGTTTTCGATTCGAGTCTCCAAATTGACGAAGGCAACATGTGCCACAAGAATGACGGTTTCCTCCTATGGAGCCCCTCCCACGCAGACCCACAGCTTGCGGGCAATGAAGCAGCCGGCGCTGCGGCTTGAGAACTTGCACGCCGAGCCGTGACGACCACTGACAATCCTGACGTCCCGCCCAACGCGTGGGTGGTGTAGGAGTGGACACGGGGTGATTGCATGACCACTTTCAAAGACATCACACAACATTACAGATTAAACAGATATAAGCACCCACCGCACGCCAAACTAAGCAAGAAACTGGTGGTTGCCTGGAGACAACTACAGATGCACCCGTATCCAAATCTGGTGATCCTTCGCCTTTACTACCCAGACATTTATTTGTCTTGACACATGTAAAGTGTGCGTAGCCAGAGTGACACTGCAGCACATGCTGTGGACATGTACAGGAGCACAAAGCAGGAGTCCCTTATTAGGAATGGGGTATACATGGCAGTCTCTGACCGCGGGGGACGTGATGGGAGGTGTCCCTGCTCAGCCACAACCTCGCCGAACAACTCTGGGCCGTCCAACATGCAGAGGAACCCGCTCCTGTCAAAGGGCTCGAGGCTGTCACCTAGGCTGGGGTACTTGTGGCTCTACCCCAATCCAATGGTGGACCTATTTATTTATTAAAGTTTTCTCTCGCTCTCTCTCTGGCTAAACAATTTTAACATGAAAGTGTTTTATGCCGGGTTCCACCAAGAAATCTGTGACGTACTTCCGTAAAGGAAGTAGATGTCCGAAAAAAGTAAACACCCATTTCACATTGAAAAGGTACCACCCACTGGGATTCGAACCCGTAACCAGCCAGGATGTTGTGGTAGGAGCTTTAAGCGCTACCGACCACGTCACCGCCAGACTTGAAGTGCGGAAGAAAAGAAAGGCCTTATATGTTTAGTAGACTGCTTACAATTTGCACCTAATTGATGTGTCGTTAAAGCAAATGTATTTAACAAGAAATTGCTCTTAAATTAATATCGCCTCCCTTTCACTGCACTCTTCATTCTCAACGGTGGTGCTGCCACCCAGGAACGATGGAGCGAAGCCACAAATTGTCGCCTTAATATGGGCGCCGGCAGTTATCGTTTCAGTAGTTTCGACACCTCTATCGCCAAGCAGGCTCTGGCGTCATGCCGGAGCGTTGCTTCAGCCACGGCCGCTACATAGTCTTGTGTGACATCTATGACAGCCAGATGCGATGCGACGCGCTCTACTCCAGAAACGCAAACACAGCCGTTGACCAGCAAATGGTGTGCCTTTCGCACAGCGAAGTGTGCATTCACAAAACGATCAGCTGACAAACAGCTCGGCTTTGCTTGCAAGGTTTCACCATTTGCAACGCTCCTGGTGTTTTGCAAGTTTGCGTAGGGCGCTGGCGCGTTCAGTGTAGTGTCGCCAGAGAAATGTGAGTCGTTCAAGAGCTCTCGCTTGTATGCAACTGTCGAGGATCCCTGTATAGTGTTGAGGTGCCCCTAACGTGTACATGCAAGGAGTTCACATGTCCAGGGTATCCAACGCATCTCACGCTCCTCGATGTGTCAGATTGCCACTTATGTGCGAAGACAGGTTTCACTTTCATGATATACAAATTCCTATGACAGAGGGATCAGCCACATGTTTTTTCAGAGCCCCTCACTCACACTCAAATGCGATGCAACCACCCACCCCTAGAATTTATACGGGTGTTCTGTCGTATAGTAACTGACAAGACTTGTTTATAATCAGTGTAAAATGGAAACTTCAGCAGAAAGTGCTGCACAATTCTTGGAAATTATTTTATGTGCACCGTTACTAAAAACTTTTTGGTGGCCATGGAAAAAGCTGCCATGATTTTGCGCTCTCACAAAGGGTACAGTGCCAGTATATGGCCTACGAAGTTGTGGGTAGCAGCAATAGCCAGCTCTGAACCCTACAGGCCAAGTTTTGGAGCAGGTTTGTTGCACTTTCTTTAATTTGTAGCAAGGATGTGGCAGCAATTATTAAATGTAGCAGGTTGGAACAATTGTAGCAGCGTTTCCATCATCGACTTCTTGCAACACCCACCGCTATTATTTATATCACAGGTATTGGAACGAGTGTCTCAGTACAAATTTCTTGGAATACAATACCACAAAAATTTACGATGGATGCCACGCGTCCACTTCTTGCGAGCAACACGGCCAAAACAACAGGCATGCTAAATATCAGACCTTGTTTCTTAAACCATAAATTCCCTTTTACTCCACTACTGTAGTCATATCTGGGTAGTTATGCTGCAGTCTAATTTGCACAATGTTTAGCTCATGCAAAAAGCTCTCCGTCTCATTCCCAACTTATCATACTGTGAACATATTCTCCTATTTTTCATCACATAATATTCTTTGCAATGGTGAACTACAGTCGGTGCTCGCTACAATGGACCCTGATAATCTGGCAAAAAAAGTCTCCATTTTATCTGAAGTCTGTAGTATCCATTTTTTGGGCTTCATTCCAAGGGGGTCGGGAGGCGTCATCGTCTGCGTTTCCATGAAATATGTGTAATATTACAGACTTCAGTTCGTTAGCGTGGAGAAGGATAGTTCTGTAACTATCTGCTGCGTGTGGATTCTATGGCATGATTATGAATGCCAGTCATCAACAGTGGTCATTTACAACTGCAGCGCATCTACTACTTCAATGAGCGGGCATGATTATGCCGTGACTTAATGTCACTGCTAAGCTGAATTAGCACTAATGTGCTCATACAACCTCACCTCTTGAAGTAACTTATTCTAATTTGCCAGTGAAACTCACTGGGTAATGGGCTTGGAGCACCGGGACAACTCACTTCCGAAACTTTAAACGCAATGCCTAACAAAGCTGTTCCAAAATTGCAGATATGGTGACAAAGGTCAAAAGTAAAAAAAATAACGAAGCAAACAAAACACCTTTAGGTATTCACCTATAGCCCTGGTGCTTAAGATTAAAATCCCCCCAACACATGCCTGCTGATAACAGCTTTGTTGTTCACTACTGAACTCACGGTGGACCTAAGCCCCTTGCTTTTGACATGTCCAGCTGTTTTCCACAGCATGTTGCTGCATCCGCAATCTTTAGCTTGTTGATCAGTGTATTTTGCTTCCTTTTCTGGAAGCCATTATCCTAGTCTGCTAAAAATGAATAGTAAAGAAATACGACAAAATAGTGTCACGGCATCACCAGCTTGTGCTTGTCCTCATGTTGGCTTGGCTAGATGCTTCCAATGTTGCCAGCTACAATTAAACTTGTTTTGGGCTCAAGTGTGCAGGCACTGGCATGCTAAAGCATTGCTGCCGTGATCAATCAATTCTACTGTCAGATCACACTGACACCTCAAAAGTATGCTTTGCACGTCCAGTTAGAAAAAAAATCGCTGCTAATCTTGTCAACTGTAACTTACAGTTCACTGTAGTGTGGTCCGTTAAAAGCAAGCTTTGTTGTATAGAAATATACACAGACCAAACGTAGGCTAAGATATTGTCCATTGTATCCATCAATTGTAACAAGCGTGGGCTGTACATAGCCAGCACCTTTCTGAGCTTTTATTCGTGGACTACACCTATGACTCTTGGGAACTTCTTGCTACCTATGGTAACAGCACTTGGAACTACGAGTTCAGATATTCAGCTTTCCTGAAAGCAAATACTAGAACAATCTATGGTCAGCAGCTGTTGAAATCACAAATCCCTCATTGGTTAAATGTTCATTCACAAGTACTAACCTTGATAATACAATCTTCTTCCACATCATCTTTCACAAAAAGGTCAACGACATAAATCCTTGAGTGCACTGAGTTCTTTCATTTACCATATTTCCTTTACCATAGGTGCATGTACCATAAACTATTTATGTGACTATTTATGTACCGAAGTCTGTATATATGGTACTATTTGGAACTTGAGTGTCTGCTTTTCTTTCATTCTCTTTTATTATTACATGTGCTTTCTGATAACACATTTAGATCATGTTATTCATTCTGCTTCAATTGTTTCAATTTCTTGTATAAGTTTTCTTCTATTTCTTAATAATGCTATTGCACTATTACTATTTTTTCTTGCAGTGCAGTTGCGCTGCGTGATGAATGTACATAGCGGTGCCAGAGGCCTAGTCAGGCGAGGGGCCGACAAGTGGCCAGAATGTGTGAATGGACCTTTGTGCATTTGGAAGGAACGTGAATTATAGTGATAGAATCGAGCACACTTTCAAAATTTCAATAGGATTGGTATTTTTAAACCGAGCTTGAAAACCGCTGCAACTGAAACGTGGTGTAGACTGGTGATAAAGCCTTGCTACTGTGCCCTGGAGTCTTTTAAACTGGTGTACGTTGCCTGCTGCCGTTCATACGCCCATAACTCAAGAATAAAATTGCAGTTGATGCATAAAACACATCCGTGTCCCATTCCTTGCTCGCTACACGGTAAAAGGAGTTGACGCTGAGAAGTGGCGCTGCCTTCCCGGCAAGTGAAAAGCTGTTTTCAACCGCAGCATGTGCACATGGCGTCTCCTAGGCACTGTAGGACTCTGTCCCAGTAAAACCTGGCACGAACACACTCTACAGCTGTTGGCCAATGTTGCAGCATGTGTTGCGTATAAGACTCCACAGGTGAAAAATGACGAGAGAAATGTTACACAACATTTTCCCCCATTGCCACTGCAAGACTGGACACTGTGACTGGTAAACTTTCTGTTGAAATAAAAAAAAACAGACACTCTAAATAATGGTTGTTGGTCCCTTTAAGAGACCCATGATAAATATTTTGTTGGTGACTTCTACGTCGTAATGAGTAGTGTCTTATAATCATGGCATGAGGCCCTGAATTGCCCAATGTGATGTCTAATTAACCCTAGCACCATAAATTTTGTTCATTTTAGTGAAGCTTCAAAGGGTGCACCAAATACTACAAGGAACTAGCGCTGCGGGGCTAGCTGGCAGCAGTGGGAACTGAGTGCAGACAACGACCTCAAGATTCAGTGACGTTGCTGAGAGCACCAGTGCCAGTCTGTGTGTTTATTTCATCTGCTCATCACATTCGCAGTGCATCATACTGTCAGCTGTCAGGGGCAGAGTCGACGATGTTCAACCGGGCATATTTCTGTCGTCGCATCGAACCGTGAGATAGCCACAGTCAACGGCAGTGCTGGCGACATGTTACCTGTAACATCATGCCGCTGGCTGCCGGTTCGTTTCTTGGTGTTTTGTAGGCTACCAATTTCTTTGACTGATTTGTGGGGTTTAACGTCCCAAAACCAGCTCTGATTATGAGAGACGCTACCAATCTCTTTGTCCTGCCATCACTCACTACAGCATGGCATACATTGACCACATTTTGCTTGTCATACAAAATAAATCACTCCTGTGTAACGTTATGATCGAAATGGGCATGACTGGGACCTTCAATGCACCATGTGTGACTGAGGACCAACTCGCATCTCCGTACCAGCAGTGGCTCACACTCTGCTTGGCACACTGGTGCAGGCCACCCCCACATCAGGGCTAGCTGCAACCAGGAGCATGGTTGGCCCACCCTTCTCTCACTCCTGTTGCCCAACACTCAGCACTGGACATAGGACTGTGACCCTCTGTCTGTTACTGGCTCCCAGGGGGACCTTTTTGAGTGCTGGCAGACTCAATACATTCTTGGACTGTGCTGGCGCATGTGCTTTTTCCAACCAGCAATGAACTCCGTACATTCTTCACCATTTGCTACGCCTGTTACTGTGGCTACCTTAACAGTAACAACACGGACATAACACAATGCAAGGGCATTTCGCAGGTAAACAGCAGCACCGACCACTTAAAGGAATCATCTCGTTTCATCCCCACCATTGCTCTTGATGCTTTGTGTTGTACAAAAGAGATAATCGCACATGTTGACGGATAATTTATAGGTACAAATGATCATCGTGTTGGGAACAAGAACTGCCATGCAACGAGCTCACTATTGCCTAGCTAGGCCTACTGGTCTGAGTCAGTGATGGCGGGCTGTTGTGGTGTGTTTACCGTAGCAAAACCGTTGTTTTATTTACAATGTTACTATAGAATAAAGCAGGGCCACATGCAATCGTTTGTTTTGTACTTTATGACAAAAACATAAGTTCCAATTGTACATGCTAGAGTTCTGTGGGTGTTGATGGAGCCAGAGTCCGTCAATGCCCTGACAAAGCCCTAGCATTGATCCCTCGTTCTCTCCGTGGGTCCTGAACAAGCAAACACCACCTGTTGTAGCATGCGGCACCGCACTTTGGCTCAAATGCCAAACCGCAGCGTGTTCAACTTATGCTTGAGTGGCCAACACAGAGAGGCCACTCAAGTGAGTGGCCTCTCTGTGTTGGCCACTCAGAGAGGCCACTCTCTCTGAGTGACCAACACACTGTTTCTCCCTCTGATGTCGACAATATCAGCTTCCAATAGCGCAACGGGACAGATCGGCCACTAGCCACGTCATACCAGTGGTAACACTGCAAGGTGCTGCAAGCTCAGATGAGCATTCCCGCTTACTTTGAGACCACATTAAAGTATCTTAAATGCTACATTTGCTGCTAACACGTGGCCTAAATTGCCTTGATATGCCGGACAATCAAATAAGACAAACATGTTGCATTTGAAATTCTGGTATCATGGGTCCTCAAATGTTGCCTTTAGTCTCTTGCACCACGACCATCATGCATTATCAAACAAGCAAATAAAATAAAAAATAACACATGTAAGCAGTCTACCACCATGTAAGGATGATGTGCCAATTGTTAAAATGGCCCTGCAACATTTTTTGAACATAGAGTGAAAACAGTGCTAATGAGTCATGGAGGCTCGTGTGAAAACGTAGGCCGAATATTAATGCACTGCGTGCACCAGGAAATTCACAATTTGATTTCAAACATAGCTGGAAATCGCGTGCTTTAATTTCAACAAATGACATCACAAGTAGAACCGACTAGTTTGCTTAGCTACTCTTGTTGCTCCGAAAGATACATACATTCGCTATTTGTAGAACTCGATACAAAAACAACTAAACTATTCCTGCAGATGCTTGAACAGTAATGAAATCCCCAACGCTAGTTCTACTTCAAGCGACGGAGTCAACACTCCTTATGACACCACTTGTTGGATGAAGAGTGTTGCAGGCCCCCTTTAAGAATATTCTTAATGGTAAAAGCTCTATATACAGTTGAAGCCCATTCGAGACACGCGCTCAAGGAAGAGGTTTCTGTCCCTTATATGAGGAGTCTCATATAGGCAGGGGTGCCATGCTTACATTTTCTGATCAACCCAAATCTCGATATGGACATACAATGGCTGAAATCAGCATTGAAGAAGGCTACAGCCTGTTCAAAAAGATTTATTATTACCAAGTTAGGTGACGTTGCTAGATGAACTGTGTCAGAACCAAATTCCATGTTTTGCCCCACCAAAACTTTCTCAGGCTGTGTTCCAATTCTGGACAGCATCGTAGACAGCCTACCTTGGCAGCTTCAAAGACAGCTCCGCATCCTTGTTGTGCGAGTAATGGAACGCGCCCGGATGACGTTTGTGCGACGAGGCGTCATCTCGCGTCGACAAAAGAAAGCTTAAAGGAACGCTCACAATTTTTGTTAATTTTGCTTATTTCATGTTCCAATCTATGAAAAACTCAATGCAGCTCACATAAATTGCATAAGGAAGCGCCTATTTGCGAGCAGACGACCGCTCCGGCGAGGTCCGTGGATATTCAAGCAATCCTTGCAGCCGCCATCTTGTTTGGACAGCAAAGTAGCCTGCATCGTTTTTGTCTTCGTATGCCGTCTTAGCGAAGCTGTCTATTTTGCCGTCTACGTGAGAAATGGAATGGGACTCAAGATGGCCGCTGTTACGTAGCCGTCTATTTGGCCGTCTACCGTGAGTATTGGAACACACCCTCACACTACTTTGTCAAGATTTACCTTTGTGTTCTTAATAGCCAACAAACAAGATTGTTGAGCAAACCTTGATGATATTTTGTCCTTTATAACCAACTGTGCTAATTAGTGTGTCTGTTACAAAAGAGGTCCAACGAACGGGAAAGAAGACAGGGCAGCCGATCATGCGAGCAAAAAATGTACCTCATATCCCATTGTCTCTGACATCAGTGACTATTGTAAAGGCGTTCAACTGTAAAGGTGTGCACTAAATGCTCTGCACTGTAAGCAGTATTGTTGAATACTGGTACACTTGCAAAAATAAATCTTTTCAACACAGGCAAACCGAGTCATCACTATCCCACAGCACAAGCGGCACAGATAATGGACACCGAGAACGGATGTGGCTCCCTGGTGCAACCTCCAAAATCGGCTATCAAGCTTTCAACTTGAAGTTAGTAAACTGAAACTTACGCCACATCCACCAATCGACATACGCATACGCTAGATGCTGTTAATAGAAGGAATCATGTAGAACTGCCAGCCTTCACTCACGCTACTATTGCTACCAATAGTATGTTTCCCTCACTAACAATAAATTTTTCCTCAGTAAACAATCGTTGTGGTTACACACAGCCACCCTAGACATCACTCGGGATAGCCCTGACATTTGAGATAGCACCTTGTGGTGATTATAACAAGGATTGTTTTTCCCAAGTTTTATACTTCTTATTCATCATAAAAAAATAATGTTGGGTGCCCCATGCTGCAAGAATGCAAGCTGAAATAGGTTAGTAAGGGCCTCTGTAACTCTGTTTCTGTAAAATAAGAGGGACCTTTATATAATTATTATTATAATTCAGTATATATTTTATATTCCAATGACAAAAAAATGTACCTGCCTATGCATTTTTACACTGTTTCTTAGGGCCGCAGTAATGTCATAGCTAGCTCTCAATGACTGCTAGCAAGGTTCCAGATGTGCTGCGTGTAAGACTCCACAGGCAAAAAAATTCTGATAAATAATGTTACACGACATTTTCCCCATTGCCATTGCAAGATTGAACACTCTAACCAGTAATTAAGTAAGTAACGGAACACTTGCAAAAATAAATCTTTTAAACACACACAAAATGAGTCAACACTATCGCACGGCAGAAGCAGCGCAGATAATAGACACGACTACAGACGAGACAAAGACATGAAACAACATACACAGGTTGGCGCCCATGTATGTTGTTTCTTGTCTTTGTCTCATCCATTTAACGTCACACCAATTGCCTCAAGTAATGAACCAACTAGCTCAGCAACATGTCATTTAGTACTCATAGTTATAGAGCTCGTCTGTAGTTAATTACACACCCCACACATATGGGAAGATGTCCTACGTCCTGTGAAAACTAGTGGCTCATTCCCACACTCATTATGCCTCTCTACATGACAGAGTTGTATGAAGAGCCGTCCCATATTGCATTGGAATTGTGAAAACTTAAACCTTAGTAGGTGTGACACTTCATTGGCACTAATGCTGTCTGTGGAGCCTAAAATGGTAGCCACATGGTAGGTGTGTTTAAAATTAGGTGAAATTTTTCACGCATGCACTCACTGCGCAAAAAATTACAAAGCGGTATGATAACACCAAGTTCTGAAAGAAGTGCTTCAGTGTCCTAAAATAGCAGAAGCACTCATGAAACGAAAATCTATTTCACATTATACATGACACTTCATGCAATGTGCAATGTCTACCCATACTTAGAATACCACTGCAACTGTTGCCACACACATGGAGTAAGTGAGAAAAAAAATAACGAAGACGTATCACCACGAAACATATCAGCAGCTACAGAAGAATGGCCATCCATCACATAGGTTGAGCGACACGGAATTAAATTTTCTTGATTGCTGGAACGATTGGCTAAACCAGTTTCGTATTCAGGCAACATAATAATGTAGTTTTGTTGGTTTACTAGACGCTCATGTCCTGCCCTGACCTTTTCCGGTGAATATTCTTAGTTACACATCATATGAAGCTACTTATGCATATTAAACATATGTGGGTAATATGCAAGGTGGTGAGCTTTTCTTTTTATTTAGTGTTCCAACTGCTGGCCAGCAATGCGTCCGACATTTGCCTTTCTTTCTCACGATGCCATCTAGGGCACACATTTTTTTTTTTCCATAGTGCAAACTTTACCTGCAGTGCCTTGAGAGTCTGGAATAGTTCAATAGCCTTTGCCACAATCTCCTGTACGATCTCCTGGCCCATTCGACACATGATGGCCGTGTTGACGTCCTTGGGCTGCGAGGGGACTCCCGGGTCCCCGCTGCCATCGCCCGGGCCCGGAGGTCCTGCGGGCATGAACCCCGAGGGGCCACCCATCTGCTGGACTGGCGAGAGGAGCGGCGGACCGAGGCCACCCGGCCCTGCCCCCAGTCCGGGACCCCCTAGCACGGGCCCCACTCCCATGCCCATGTGCTGCTGGGGCTGAAGCGGAGGCTGGGGTGGGGCCTGCTGCTGGTGGTGGAGGTGGTACGGAGAGGCCATCGCACCGAGGCCACGCCCCCTGGAGAGGCCACGCCCTCGGCCCCCTCTCCCTCTCCTGGGCCTCGTCAGTCCACTGCCCTGCAGGAAGGGGCCACCAGTACGGACACACTGTGCACTCGCAATCCGTGTGATGACACCTCACCCCTGTCACTATCAGGATGCACCATGTTGTGCCAGTGCACTCCCCACAAATCTCGCGCAAGCCACTCATCACCATGGACGTCATCCTAAATGCACAAATAAAGCTGGATGTACGCAAGCTGGTCCAATTACATTATTATAGCTACCACCACCTGCTTGCTTCATGCTTGCTGTTTACAATTTAGTCAGAGCAGCTTTGAATTTAGCGTTCTCAAACACTTCGATGGCAGATAGATGAAGGCGATTGCAACTTGCTGATGTACTAAGGATGAACAAAGTATAAAAATGGTTTGTGTGGCATGAAGGAATACCTACATTATGATGATAGTCAATGTGAGCACAAATGTAGCAAGGCAGGTTTATCAACTGGTTCTTAAGAGTGGGGGTCATAATATATGATATGGAACAAGCAAATGCGGATTACTTTCCTACGTTGTAGGAGCAGTGGTAATCATAAGATCGCTTTCATAAGGAAGACGTTGGAGGCACAGTTATCATTTCAAAGAATGAAACGAGCTGCCCAGTTCAAGATGGATTGAACTGGATGGACGAGTGTTTCTTGAATGACGTCCCAGACAGACGCAGTCCACCAGGTTGACATGTCTTTCGGTCAATGATGCCATGAGCAGGTGGTCAGCTTTCTTGTGCAAAGCAACCCAGCAATATGGAGGCCCTACTTATGGTATCGCAATAACCCCTATCCACATTTTCACGCAAATGAGCTCGTGAAGCACACACAATCCTTTAAGAGCGGAGTGTACCAACAAAGCTGGAAGTCATCCACTGCATGAAGCTGCAGAGCACAAACACTCAATACAAGAGAGGTGCTGTCAATTAACAGGTAGTTGCGATTGTACGTTTGCTCACTCCTCACAACGAGGTGCAGTAAAATTGTGCAAAAGCCCACAGTGTAACCAGAGATGATTTAAAAATAGCCACAGCGTAACAAAAAGGGCAGCTCTGCCAGAAGCATGCTATCAGATGAGGTGGCCAAGCATGCCAAGGGTGACATGCAATAATTTGTCCCCAATTCCAATAAAACATTTAAGATTTTGAGTTGACAACTTTAGCAGCCCTCATTCATCAACCTCTGGAATTAGAAGTTTTTTTTTTTTTGCGAAAAATGCAACCAGACATGAGGCAGTGGCAAAACAAAGTTCCCAGTCTCGCAGAGCACGAAAGTGGGGCCAGGTGCGCAAAAATTGCACAGCTAATACCCCTGTCACACGGTGCATGTAAACGTCATTCACAGCTAACGACATTTATAACTAATGTCATTCTGTGTTCGCGTTCCTCGTCTACCCGGTCATA
This sequence comes from Hyalomma asiaticum, assembly GCA_013339685.2. Taxonomy (NCBI): domain Eukaryota; kingdom Metazoa; phylum Arthropoda; class Arachnida; order Ixodida; family Ixodidae; genus Hyalomma; species Hyalomma asiaticum. Next base: position 130,147,185 of record CM023483.1, on the reverse strand, counting down.
CAAAATGACATTTGCCAGTGACGTCGATGTTTACCCGCCAGATACTAGGATAACAAAATGTCACAATTTGTGCCTTTTATTTGCATATTTTCTCTTTATTGTTAGAAACACAGTGGTAAACATTGGCAGGCTATATGAAAATATATCGCAATACGATACGGCAGCATTAACAGGGAAGAAATCCGCACAACTATCCAAAGCAAGACTAGCCCAAAGCCGCTTCGATTTCTTCTGTAGCCGGCGATATTCGTGGACTGTGCCTGCGTTCCTGTGACCGTGATGGATGATTTTCAGTGCAAACGAACATTAATTGCCCTCCAGGTATTCACTACAAAGCGCCGAAACCGGCTGAAGCAGCTCACAACAAATGTGCATTTGTAAACATGGCCGACAGCTAGGAAGCGTCGGAGTAAACTCGGAGTCTGGGAACAAGAATATAATTGCACAGATTCATGATCAAATATCGTGCCGTACGTCAGAAAGTTATCAAAGAACCGTAACATGTACATTTGCTTTTCGTTACCAATTTTGCATCTTGTTGCGAAGCCCCTGTGGTCGAGAATACACATGTAGCAACTGAATGAGTTCAGCGAATGGATTCAGTGAACGAATGCCATTAGGTGTGAATGTCATTCGCTATGCCCATGTAGCAGCAACAAAAATGACATTAACACATAATCCAAACAGAAGAGAAGCTCAGGGGAAGATGGATGCTTGAATCGATGAACAAATCGCAAATTACGTAAAACGAACGCTGGAGGCGCTGGCGTACATAAACGAACGCTGGAGAAGGCAGTTGCCGCCCTGACGAAGACAAGTCCTCTTGTCGAAACGTTGGCTCCCGCGACATTCCCTGTTCAAAATCGTACTTTGCGATTAACACATAATGACATTCGCTGCGAATGCTATTACAGCTGCCGTGTGACAGGGGTATAAATGTGTAGTGGCCACACCCATAGAGCTGACATTGTTGTTCACATCATCAGGATGGAGGTAGCCAGTACTGTGCACATTTCCTTGGTGATTGAGTTGTGCAACACTACCTCAACACACACACTCCACTGCTTGTGTTTTTATCAAAACTCATATTTTAGTAGCAGTAAACATGTGGTGTGGTAAATACAACCTACCCCCAATTCAAGTCGTTCCACACCAAAGGCACATGGCACGTGAAATCTTTGATCACATATGCCATTTTAGGAGCAAAACCATCCGAGTTGCTCCTAGTTAAAAGGGAATCCCAGTGGCCTTTTCCACCATATTCTGATATCACTGTCTTCCGATAGTACTGACTGTGCAGGCAGGATGGTTCAATTTGCTCACAAATTCACCACTAATTTTGAATGAAAGGGATCCGTATGGATTTCCTTGTAGCCTTGTGCTACAAAACGGGTGGATGCTAATTTTCCCTTTCATAAACGTTACTCCACCTTGCGGGTTTCCGCAGAACTCATTTGCCACTAATTTTGAATGATTAAATGAACGATGTGTTCAAACAGAAACGGGTATGCAGCATATGTGATGATGTCACAGCCCTCCCACCGTCAGAAATATGTGCTGGTGCCAGCGAAATGAGAGCAGCCATGCATTGGACGATGAATCAAGTTATGCCAGCTTTTCTACACTTGACAGCAAATGTATGAGCACGGAAAAATCATTGTATCGCTTTTGAATGCCTGTCTCCTGGAGCAGGCAGCTATGTAGGTAATCAAGCCAAAACACAGGGTGGCCCATTCAAAAACATGGGAGTCACGTAAAAATTTTTGAAGTTCATTTTCAGGCACACTCGGTAGCTCTCATCCACTTGGCTTGGCATATACTCGCATTACAGTACCAAGGAGAACATACATTGAAAATTTCGCAGGAATCAGTGTACAACGAAAAACCACCGAAGTTGCCTTTAAGTGAGCCAATCAAAACATTACTTTGATGGTAACTGGCACCCCACTACGAATTTTGCTGAGAGCAAAAACAGGCTTGTATGAAATAACATTGAAAGAACAACAATTGCTAGGCTCTTTCAATAAACAGCTCGTCCTTCAGAAAATTGTTATTGCTACCATCCAGTGTGTAGTGTAGTGAGCATGATCTTTAGCTGCCTAACTTGTCCACAAGACGGAACCTTTATTAATGTGGTACAAATTACACAGGCCATAAAAGTGTACGTTCTATTTGATACATTTCTACTTTATTAAATGGTAAAAGGCCTTAACTAATTAGCTAACATTAATATGTAAGCACAACTCCAGTTCAATGATTGCAAAACACTTTTTTTTCAGTCAGTTTGGAAAAACATGAAAGTTGTTTTAATGGAAAACAAGAAAGTTCTTTACAATGTACCCAATGAGGATAGTAAAATTTTCCAACAGACATATCCACAAATTCAGCAAACCTGGTGATGACAGACTAAGCTTCTGTTATTTCAACCTGTGCTAAGGGAAAGAAAATAAAAGTGCCTTCATGGAGACTGTGGCATCTCACACTTGAACAATATTTCTTTGTAGCTTCAATCAGTAAACTGGACACAACTTCAGTGTACAAATCTGTCAAAACCATTACATACTGGGCACATTCTTTCTCGTGTCTGCAATCACAAAAAAAAAAAAAAAAACTGAGAAACTCATTCGACATTCCACAGGTACTATGCACTTCTCTCAATGAGAATGTTTACTGTGAAACATATGCCCATAGTTTCTTTAAAAGTATGTATGTGCCATGCATGAAACAGAAATTTCAAGGAAACTTCACAGAAGCACGGTATCAAAGCAATCTTTTGCAGTACATTCTCTACCAGTGACTGCAAGAATTAGTGCCTGTTTCCAGCTCTTTTGATTGTGTTGGACACTGTGGAATCAAATAACCATGTTGATTAACTCTTAGGATGTTTGACATCAAACATCCAAGCATGCAAATCACTACATATAGGCATTTCAACAGAGGCCATATTCTGAAATGGATGCCAAAGGTGACTGCTGTCTCACCCGATGTAGAACCTAAAGTTTCCAATGACGAAGGGAGTACTTGATCTCCCTTCCTCATTTATATAATCAGAGTGCACTAAAGATGAAAATTTGGCAATACCGGCAAAAAACATCATCCTTAGAATATGGCTGCAGTAAACTGCATGTTTCTTACATCATTTGTGAGCACATCAAGTGGAATAAATATTAAAAAGTAACTTTCGTGCATTAAGTCTAAAAACTAAGTGAAATAGAGAGTCTGAAGTAGTCATGCCGGTTCTACATGTCAAAACGCATCTATAAAAGATTTAGCTAATGTTTTGTCTGCAACAGAGGAGATGTTGCTAAAGCTTTATAGCTCAGTGTTTTGTCTTAACTTCATGTGCTGAAAAGAATGCCATGGATGATTTGGGATAAGTCTTTTTGTCTAATCAGTATTTCAGAACTCCAAGCCCACCTAAGGCTGGCACAAGTGTAACAGCGTTGCTTTTCTTAAGGAAAACCACACAACTGCAACAATGCTTCGGTGAAATTTGCTGCTGTCTCACAATGTCTGAGTATCCAAAGTGCTACATAGTGCAAAATCAGTGACAGTGACAAAATACCGTTGGCAAGTTCTTGGCTCCAATTTGAGCCTTGTCAAACCAAACATGATGCTAGCTACATAGAAACAGAAATTTTAGTAATATATTTGCTTGTTGCAGCACTCCCAGGTACACGAGCTCAAGAAAAAAGAAGCAATACTTTAGCTTACACATTAAATAAATAATGCTGCAGCACATTTGCCAGTGTTTCAACGTGTGTGTGCAATACTGCTACACTCTGGCAGCACTAGAAATAACGAAAATAGACATGAACCACGAGTCAGCGGTTTCATCAGGGTTATAAATGAACTGCTTCTAGAGCAAATTCCAAGGTACACAGTATACACAGCTAACGTATAGCTATGTATAGATATGCACTGTGCAATGATCATTTAGTCTTTGCTCTAAGCACACATTTAGGAAAAGACACAGGTACAAGGAGCGCTAGTTTCCAACTGGTTTATTTTCATGTGAAAATGAATATGTACTACAGCGGCAAAGGATGGGGAAACAGAGCCAGCCGATCACAAGCTGTCAAAACATTATCACTCGTGTGTACACACCGTCTGTAAAGCCATTCTAAACCGATCCCTATCAGCTTGCACAAACTTCCGCGCCCTCAAGTTTTATTAGTACTACGAACGCAACGGAAGTTTCATACTGACACAGCAATAATTCCGAGTGAGGACACAACGCAGACAGAAATCACACATACCCAAGCAACACATATTCGAGGGAAGAAGACGGAGAGAAATATGAAGTATGGTAAATCGTTGAGCAGATATTGTCGCTGGCGACATCGTTTCCGCAAGACGAGTTGTCTTCGTCACACAAACAAGACACGCTGGCTATTGTTTTATACTTATCGACAGCGACACTCGGCAGTTTTGAACGTGCGTGCGATAGTTGATAACTTATATTTCACGCACAAATATAAGCGAAACGAACTTAGTACTGTTTTCACTTTGGCTGTGAGCAATTTACACGACAGCAACGTAGACAAGTGACAATGAAGACATCGCGTCTTCCTCGTACCTGCTTTGCAGAGTGTCAAAAGCGCCGGTCGCTTTCGGCCGGCTGCGGTGAAGCTTGAAGTGGTGCACAGGTCACGTCGTCGTACTTAGGAAATACACAAACGCTTCCGAAGCGTGCACTTGGTGCCAAGAATGCTTCTGCAGGGCGAGCACAGCAAAAACACAGCCGAAATACGACAAACAGCAGCACACAATCGCGCACAACGCGTCCACAGCGTTTTGGATTGGATCGCAACTCGGATTTTAATGGCTACAAAAGTCACTTTGTTTTCTGTTTTTATAATACACTCAAAGGATCTTTGTAGTTAGCTTTTATCTTACTCATAAAGTTAGCGTAGATAAAACTATTACAGTTCTGGTGCATTTTATATTGCGCCCTACATGCGCGCTTAGGAAAGGGCCTTCGAGATTTGTGCTAGTGGCATGAAATTTCGTAAACCCCCCCCCCCCCACCTTTTTTTTCTTTGTTATGGGAGTTTCTTGATGGAATATTAAGTCCACTGGGCTCCTATTTTTATGATAATCATCCATTAAACAAATAGGCTCACATCCTGCCGGGTACGTCTGCCTTGGGCAAGTAGTAAACGTGATCTTCGAGGTCACGCTTTTGGTGCGTGGAAAGCTTTCGCACGCCGCAAAGACCGGTTTGTCAAAGGCAGGCGTCAATACTTTTTAAAATACTGTTACGATGAAAGACGCAAGAGGCGAAGCTATGTACCGATGTATTTACAAAGGAACGCTGAATCAGGGCAGCCCGAGATGCCCGTCCTCCTCACCGTCTTTACTCTATTCGCCTGTTGGCTGTCGGTGGTGGTACGGCGCTGTAGCACTACAGAGCCCATAGAGATAATATACAGAGCCGTACCACCCGGCGTCAAAAGCGCCGTCACGGCGTGTGGATGATCACGAATCGAAGCAGTGTGGTAGACCTTGAGCCTACTGACGTGCACTGTGTCGCTGGACCCGACGGGAGAGGGCGAGGAAGCATTGACCGGGGCAATCTCGCAGGTAGAGCTGCGGAGCGATCCGAACGACGTCACGTGTCACGTGACTGATTCGGTCCGCGATCACGTCCGTCGTGTGAATGTACGGGTGTCACTTGGCGAGCACGTGGTAGGACCCTGTGTACTTAGGAGCTTCACCGACAGTCCGACATGGCGAAGTGACCACAGGAGTACGAGCTCACCAGGCGTGAAGTGTGCGTCGTGGTCGCGGCATCGTAGTGAGGTGTTGTGTGGTTTGCAAGGCCTTAATGCATGGTCGGCAAGGGCAATGGCGTCTCGCTCGTACTCGGTGGCTGAAGTGGCCGCCAGAGAAACAGTGGTGTCAGGGGGCAGGGTCGGCTCGCGGCCAAATCCGGAAGTGGCGTGACGGAAAAATTGTGCGCGAACGTGACATAAGGCCAAGCAACGTCCCAGCCATGGTGTCTTTCGAGATTGCATAGGCAGCATGCCTGTGAGGGTTCCGTTCAAGCGCTCCGTCAAACCGTTCGTTGAGGATGGTATGCTAGGTGTCAGTTTATGTTTGGTGGAGCAGGAACGTAATAAGTCGTCGATAACTTTTGAGAGGAAGTTGCGGCCACGGCAGTGAGCAGCTGTCGCGGAGCGCCGTGAACCAGATGATGTCACGCAGGAGGAAATCTGCGACATCGGTGGCACAACTGGTTGGAAGAGACCCCGTGATGGCATAATGGGTGGCCTAGTCCGTTGCGACTGCTTATCCATTTGCGAGTGCTATCCGTTGCGACTGCTACCCATAAGGGCCCAAGGAGATCAAGCCCAACGCGGATGAACGGCTCCACGGGAATGTCTATCAGCTGGAGAATAACCAGCAGGTAGCACTTGAGGAGTTTTTGGACGCTGACGGAATCGCAGGCAGCAACGTAGCGTCGACTGATCGACGAGGCCGGGCCAGTAAGAGCGATGGCGGATGCGGTCGTACTTGCGCGA
>CM023483.1:130115304-130140558 GCA_013339685.2 Hyalomma asiaticum | reverse complement strand
TTTCTTTTAGGTATAAACTACTGTTATCATTATTGTTTTTTGTTTTTTTTCCCCATGACGCGTTTCTTGTAACTGTATAAACGCATTCTTTATGTCTACCAAGTGTGCTTGTTAAATGACTTTACGTATAACTTGTTATAATTGTTTCAAATTATTATCTCTGAAATGTACACACTTGTATATTCTTATGTGTATGCCCTTCCTGCAAAAATCCCCGTTGGGATTGGCAGTATGTCTGAAATAAATAAATAAATAAATAATTCATCTATGAAACCCAGGAAGATATTGCTGAGAACGGATGCTCTGTCAGGCGCTGAAACACGGATCGCAGATGCACCTCGTGCTCATCTGCTGAGCTCCTTGCGATCAGTAGATCGTCGATGTATGCATGACAGAAGTCGAAGCCGTGCAAAACGCCGCTAATAAAGCGCTGGAATGTCTGTCCGGAGTTCCCCAAGCCGAACGGCATGCGGAGGAACTCGAACAGGCCGAATGGCGTTGTTATCGCTGTATTCGGGATGTCTTCTGGGGCCATAGGATGATAGGCACGTGCGAGGTCGATCTTGGAGAAAAGTGTCGCACCATGCAGGTCGACCATGACGCCGTGAATATGTGGTAATGGATAACAGTCGTGCACGGTTGCTCGGTTGAGGGCTCGGTAATCCCCGCAGGGCCGCCAATCTCCTGGTGTTGACTGGCACCATGTGTAGTGCACAGCAAAGAAGTAACAGCGCAAAGGAACACAGACGACGAAGAAACGAAGACCACAGGACAAGCGCTGACTGCCAACTGAATGTTTATTGCGTGAAGACCAGCCTATTTATACATTCTCAGAAGAACACGCGCACATCAAAACACTCACAATCACAAATACAATCGTTCTTTTATGAAGTCTATCTCCTTCTGTGATAGTACAAGTGAGGGCGAACTAACACAGTTATCTCCTTCTTGGTTGATATAGAACGCCTCTAAAATTTCTCTTTCTTTCTTACATTTTTCTTTACCAATAAATTTTGTTTTTTTAAACATGGGAACGCATGTGCACTTCTTACAATGGTCAACTTGTCCTGTGGTCGCTTGTCCTGTGGTCTTCGTTTCTTCGTCGTCTGTGTTCCTTTGCGCTGTTACTTCTTTGCTGTGGATATGCACCAACTAGCCCTCATCAAGTTGTTGCTCATGTGTAGTGGGGATGCCCAAGGGCTAGCGGATGGGTGGATTATTTCTTTTTAAATGCGAAGCATTTCTTAGCGAACTTCGGCGAGTTTGAGCGTATCTATCTATCTATCTAGCCGCCTACGATCTTGCGCTCTCCTGGCCGTTTCGCTAATCGGATGTTTACGAAAATTGGTACCGCGGAATGATCAACTTAGCGCGAAAACACACGGACACGAGAAGAAACGAAACAGACAGGACGGGCGCCCGTCCTGTCTGTTTCGTTTCTTCTCGTGTCCGTGTGTTTTCGCGCTAAGTTGATCATTCCGCGATGCATAACCAACTAGCCCAGCAGTCTGTCCTACTGAAAATTGGTACGCCACATCATAGCTACATGACGAACATAAATGACATTTCATAACATGAAAATCATGATGTGCATGTCATGAGCGGCATGATTTACATGCCACGGTCTTAGTACAATCCTGGCCGTTTCACTTATGGGATGTATGCGAAAATTGGTATGGCACAACATGACTGCCTGACGAACATAAATGGAAGGTCATAACATGAAAATCATGACATGCGTGTCATGAGCGGCATGATTTACATGTCTTGGTGCTCTCCTGGTCGTCTCGTTAATGGGATGTATACAAAAATTGGTATGCCACAATATGACTGCACGGCGAACACAAATAACAGGTCATAACATGAAAATCATGACATGCGTGTCATGAATGACATGATTTACATGCCACGCGTTTCGTTAATGGGATGTATACGCGAATTGGCATGCCACAACATGACTGCATCGCAAACATAAATGACATGTCATAACACGAAAATCCTGACATGATTTACATGCGACGGTCTTGGTGCTCTCCTGGCCGTTTCGTGAATTGGTATGCCACAACATGACTGCATAACGAACATGACTGACAGGTCACAACATGAAAATGATTATATGCATGTCATGGGCGACATGATTTACATGCCACGCGTTTCGTTAACGGGATGTATACGAAAATTGGCATGCCACGAGATGACTGCATCATAAACGTAAATGACATGTCATAACATGAAAATCATGACATGCATGTCATGAGCGACATGATTTACATGCCACGGTCTTGGTGCTCTCTGGGCCGTTTCGTTAGTGGGATGTGTAAGAAAATTGGTATGCAACAATATGACTGCATTACGAACATCAATGACAGGTCATAACATGAAAAGCATAGCATGCATGTCATGGGCGGCATGATTTACACGCCAGGCGTTTCGTTAATGGGATGTATACCAAAATTGCTATGGCACAACACGACAGCATGACGAACGTAAATGACAGGTCATAACATTAGAATCATGACACGCGTGTCATGACCGGCATGATTTACATGCCATGGTCCTGGCGCTATACTGCCGTTTCGTTAATGGGATGTATGGGCTCCGTCTACTGACCAGAGGGCGCTACGTAGTTATCGTCGGACGGCTCAGTCGCGCACGGTAGAAACCGAGGCAATAGCGACGCGTGCGTTTCTTCTCTGCTTTCCGGGCGTGCTGCGAACCACACGAACGCTCGCGGCGTCGCCCTTTGGAACAGTTTGCCGCAGGTTTGGAGCGCTCGTCTCAAAGGAAATAAAACGAAAGAAGGTGGGACGGGCGGTCCCTGCTGCTACAGAGTTGGAGACGCGCATCACGTTCGCGTATTTCCCTGTCACAGTCTGCCCAATTTTGCTTATTCCCTCCGCCAGGCAGTGCATTCTGGCGCTGATGTCGCACATGGAAAACTCGATTGCGCGGAGCCTATACGAAAATTGGTTTGGCACATGACTGCATGACGATCATAAATGACAGGTCATAACATGAAAATCGTGACATGCATGTCGTTAGCGGCATGACTAACATGCCACTCATTTCCTTAAAGGGATGTATACCAATAGCAGAGTAAGTTTTTGCATGTGCTTTTTACGAGGTCATTAAAGGAGGGTGTCTTGCCGGACGACTGGAGAACTGCCCAAATCAAGCCCATTCATAAATCCGGTGATAAAAAATGTATTACTAATTATCGCCCTATATCACTAACCGCAACAGCATGCAAAATTCTTGAACATATAGTTCACAAACACATATCCACTTTTCTTGAATATAAGATACTACCAAATGCTCAACACGGTTTCCGACGGGGATATTCTACGGCTACACAATTAGTTGGTATTATACACGATTTCGCAGAGGCTTTAAATAAAGGTAAACAGGTGGACGTAATCTTCATGGATTTTAAAAAAGCATTTGATAAAGTGTCGCACAATAAATTGATTCATAAACTAAGGTATATAATAAACAACGAAGAAATATTAAGTTGGATTAAGGCCTACCTTTCAAATCGCTGTCAACGTGTATCGTTCAATCGGGTTTCTTAAGTGTATCAATTGATTCTGGCGTCCCCCAGGGGTCCGTTCTCGGTCCTTTGCTTTTTCTGATGTTTATAAATGACATTGTTAAAGACGTTTCAACGAATATTAGGTTGTATGCAGATGACTGCGTGTTGTATCAAACTGTGAGTTCAGTAGAGGATCAGGTGAAGTTAAATAATGACCTTGCGAAGATTATTTTATGGTGTGAGCAGTGGCAAATGCCTATCAATTTTGAAAAAACTGTTTTTATGAGAATCACTAACAAAAACAAACCACTGCCTTTTACATATTCTACTGGTGACCAAGTTCTTTCCGAGGTTGAGCACTATAAATACTTAGGATTGCTAATTACTAACAAACTCTCCTGGAACAGGCATATAGATATTATTGTAGCCAATGTCATAAGGAAGTTGTTCTTTTTAAGGCGTACGCTCGAGCTAGCTACCCCTCAAGTACGTTTGCTCGCCTACAAATCAATTATCCGTCCTATGTTAGAGTATGCCGTGATGATTTGGGACCCCTTCACAAAATCAAATATCGAGAAATTGGAAAGAATACAGAAAAAGGTTCTAAGATTCATTTACAACTCATATGGTCGCAGCTCTATTAGCGAATTGATAAAAAAAGGTAATTTGCCCCCGGTTACTGAAAGAAACCGTGTTTGTAGATTGAAGTTCTTTTATCAGTTAGTAAATGGTCATTACAAAATTAACACATCACATATCTTGACTCCATCGACAGGTTACGCAACCACAATCCGACATTCACAAACAATTAAGCCTTTGATGCAAAGAGTCAACTCCTTTAAATATTCTTTCTTTCCCCGTACGATAAACGATTGGAATAACCTGTCTAACAAGGCTGTAATCCAAAAATCTTTGGTATCGTTTGAAGAGTTTTTGACTTGAAGTGTCCTGTAACCTGTTTTGATTGCTTTGCCATTGTTCGTTGTTCTTTTTGCCCAAATGTACGTTGTGAGTGTTTATGTTCATGTACCACCCTGCTATGGTCTAAGTTAGACCGCAGTATTTATAAATAAATAAATAAATAAATAAATAAATAAAATTGCTATGGCACAACACGACTGCATGACGAACGTAAATGACAAGTCATAACGTTAGAATCATGACATGCGTGTATGAGCGGCATGGTTTACATGCCACAGTCTTGGTGCTCTTGTGGCCGTTTCGTTAACTTTATATGTACCAAATTCGGTATAGCGAGACAACAATGAAAATCCATTTTATGTTCCTTATGCGTGCTTCGCATTTCCTTGATACCCACTGCACGTGGGATCTGCCAATTTTTTCCCTGATGTGTAGTGTAACCGTTATCTGTCACTCAAGACACCTTGCGCGTACGTGATCTTTTGTGTGATAGGTACAATGCCGCGCAACTGTTGTGTGCCGCTGTGTTCAACGAATGCAGCGAAGGACCCCCAAATACGCTACCACGAGTTCCCCAGTGACGCGAAACGCAGGGCAGCATGGCTGCGAAACATTTCTCGTCAGGGACCAGGCGGGAAAGCAACAATGTGGCATGCGAATGACAGGTCCCTGGTGTGTGCTTTGCTTTTTACGGAGCAGGACTACAAGAGGACCGCTAAGCTGAGGGTGCTTTTGCCAAATGCGGTGCCGACAGTGTTCCCGACAGTGTTCCACTTACATGAGCACGAGGACTATGCCAGCTTTGAGGAAGAAGCGACCAGGGATACATTACAGCGCAAAAAAAGGACGAAACACAGGAAAACAAGACGACAACACAGTTGGAGCGTGTTTCAGGTGTGCTAAGTAACCAGTATGGCGTGCGTATTTACACTATGTAATACCTGTTCCTCATTCCCCCCATAATCATTTGGCTCTAACGCAGGTACAGTGTCAGCTACGCTTGCAACTCTCAGCTGCAGCTTCCAAAGGCGAACGACGCGCTGTATGGCCTGATGGAGAATTTTAACAACGGCAACCTGAAATACCCCAAGATGGAAATTATTGCCATCTGCAAGCTGATATGCATTTTTATCGACAAAGTGATGAAGATGGCAGAAGTGAGAAGAAGTGGCAAAATTTGTGACCTGCTATCGTCAGCACTTCTGCCGCACCTGTCGTTATGCCGAGAGCTGACTTGCGGGGCAGACGGCCACGCCATGGAAATTTGCGAAGTTTTCCTGAAAAGGATCCTACGAGCGCTTCTTGCAAACTGGGCAGGAAATGTGAACATGCCAGTTGAGCGTCTCGTGCGTCTCGTGCGTCTCGCGCAAAATCCTCTCGCTAGGAAAGTACTGGGCCTGTGAATCGAACAACATTGTGATCTTTTTCCTCGTGCAATAAAATGATCATGATTTCCCTGTTCTCCCCATTGTTTCTTTTTCTTCGAGTGAAAAACTGAATCCTTCCGTACATACAAATGTCAATGAATGACTCTCCTGTCAATAGAAAAAAGAAGACTAGCATAAACAAACACTTTTCGAGGGTGGACAGCGCAACTGCAACGAAACAGACAAAATAATACGGCAGAATTCCCTACTCGCCCAAGCAATCACTTCAATTACAAATGGACACTTGCTGTACTTAGGTACAAGCATCGCTGACGCGCATTTGTTGGCGATGCTTTCTAACATCGTTAAACCTCCAGCAGTTTAGTACTAAAGACTTTAAAACCAGCGAGCGCATGCCAGCAGCGCTGTTAAGCCGCGACACGCCTCCGCACGCACATGTAGGCTCCCCAGCTCTCCCTGACCGGTGGCGCCGCAGCGGCCGCGCGGAAAACTAGGCGCGCTACGCCGTATTCGCCGCACGTGGCGGGCCGTGGTCCAGCGGCTGTGGTCATGCATTGCTATCGTTCAAATTGCTTCGCCGTTCTGGCGAAACTGTGACTTTTTTTACAATCATAATTACATTACTGTTCTGTTTAATCAACTGTCTGAACTTCGCACTATCGATTTTTGTGACTGTATGCTTATAGAATTGTTTTAATGTTAAGCACTATATGTCAAGCGGTCCTGACATGGAGTTTTAAATGCGAAGCATTTATTAGCGAACTTCGGCAGGTTTGAGCGTATCTATCTATATATCTAGCCGCCTACGATTTTGTGCTCTCCTGGCCGTTTCGCTAATAGGATGTTTACGAAAATTGGTATGCCACATTATGACTACATGACGAACATAAATTACAGTTCATAACATGAAAATCATGATATGCATGTCATGAGCGGCATGATTTGCATGCCACGGTCTTAGGGCTCTCCTAGCCGTTTCGCTAATGGGATGTATGCGAAAATTGGTATGGCAAAACATGACTGCCTGACGAACATAAATGGCAGGTCATAACATGAAAATCATGATATGCATGTCATGAGTGGTGTGGCGGCAGCCAAGCCAAGCTGGATGGATGGATGGATGGATATTAGGAGCGTCCCCTTTATAACGGGGCGGTGGCCGGGCCACCAAGCTCTAGCTTTATTTATTTTTCGTTTACAACCATTTCTTTTCCCGAATCACACATATTTTCACAACTAATTTTTTACTTCGTCTATTTATTTTATCTATTATCGTTCCTCTGTGATGAAACAATCTTACCCGAACTACCTTTCGCTTTTGTTTGCTCCATACTTTTGCGCCACCAATGCTCTAAGCGCCTTTTACTTATATCTATCGCCGGCATGTTCAGCTTTCCCCTGTTACTCCTGAAACCCATGGCCTCCTGTAGGGTAGTGTCCACAGCTACACCTGGGTGGACATCTGTACATTCAATCAAAATATGGTCTGTCGTTTCCCTAGCTTTTCCACAGCACGTACATGTATCCCCTTCTTTATTGAATTTTGCTCTGTAACTTCGGGTTCTCAGGCAACCGGACCTTGCCTCAAACAGTAAAGCGCTTCCCTTTGAATTATCGTAAAATTTTTCTCTCTTGATTTCGTCTTTCCCTTTTCGGTAGTTGTTCAATGCCGGTTTCTTCTCCATTCTAGCTATCCAATCCGAGTTCTCCACCGCTCTGACCATGCTCTTAACGCTCTTTTTCGTCCCATCCGTTTCGTTACTGGATGTATACTTACTGGTAAGCTTCCTAGTTCTCTTCCTCCATTGTGAATCAACGTTCTTCCTATACAAATACCTGAATACTTTCGCTGCCCATCTACTTTCTTTCATATTCCTTAATCTCTGTTCGTACCTAATTTTACTCTGAGCTTCCCTTCCCTCAAAGTCAGACCATCCCATATCCCCCTTAACAGCCTCATTTGTGGTCTTCCCATGGGCGCCCAATGCGAGACGTCCGACCGTCCTCTGATTCACGTCCAGCCCTGATTGTACCTCTGACCTCATGCACACCACTGAGTTTCCGAATGTAAGTGCTGGCACCATTACACCTTTCCACAAACCTCGAATTACCTCGTACCTGTTGTAACCCAACAGCGCTCTATGCTTCATTATTGCGGAGTTCCTCTTTCCTTTAACTATCATAGCTTTTTCTTGTACTTCCATGTATCTATTCCCATCATTTATCCATATCCCGAGGTATTTGTACTCTCGTACTCTGGGTATCTCCTCGCCCTGTATTGATATGGTCTGATCGTTGCTGTCATTGAATATCATCCAGCCGCATTTTGTCACACTAAATTTTAGCCCTAAATCTTCACTTTCCCGACCTCATATACTAACCAGACCCTGCAAATCTGTTCGACTGTCTGCGAATAGCACAATATCGTCTGCATAAAACAACCCGGGGAGCTTTTGTTCTATCACTATACCTGCCTGTCTGTACGACAGCTTAAAACCAATATTGCTCATCTCCAATTCTTTCTCCATTCTCCTCATGTAAAGCATGAATAATAGTGGGGACAACGGGCATCCCTGCCTCAACCCTTTACCTATGGCGGTGGCTCCGCCAAGCTGCCAGGCAGCGCCACCCTCCGCTGCTCTCCGGAACCACCGAGCGAACCCGAATAAAGTCAGTTGATGTTTGGGATCCACGCCGCGCGGTTTTGTCCGCTTCTACCGCGCGTACACGCGTCCCAACAGTGGTGACCCGGACGAGGCTTACCGCCTTTTTCAAGCGATCGACGCCATGGAGGCCAGCCCTGACGCACTGGCCATCTCCGCCGTCGACATCAGGCTCCCGCCGTTTTGGACAGCGGACCCGCAGCTGTGGTTCCTGCAGGTGGAGTCCCAATTCACCGCTCGTCGTATTACCGGTGAGCTAACAAAGTACCACCACGTGGTCGCTAGCCTCCCACCGGCAATAGCGAGCGAAATACGCGATCTGCTGGTCGCTCCACCTGCAGAGAACGCGTACACAACCCTGAAACAGCTCCTCATCAGCCGCCTCACGCCGTCGGAGCCTCAGCGCCTGCAGCAGCTACTGCACGACACCGAGCTCGGGGACCGGACGCCCAGCCAATTGTTGCGCCACATGAGGCAGCTGTTGCACACGGACGGCGCAACTACCACCGATACCGACAGCAGACTGCTTCGCCAGCTGTTCCTACAGCGACTCCCGGGCAACGTGCGCATGATCCTCGCCTCGGCTGCCGACAAACGCCTGTCTGAACTCGCCGAGCTCGCGGACTCTGTGCTGGCGGTGGCTCCGCCGTCCGTCGCGGCGCTACAGCCAGACATCGCTGGCCGCGCGCCTACGACCGCACTGCACGACATCCGGGAGCAGATATCCCGCCTCGCCGATACCGTCGCAGCGATGCAGGCCCGCAGTACTCCCGAGGAGCGCCAGCGTCCAGCAGCGCAACAGAAAACCTGCTGGTATCACAGGAGGTACGGCAACGCTGCTCGCAAATGCATCCCTCCTTGCGACCATGCGGGAAACGGGAGCGGCCGGCACTGAGGACGACCAGTGTCACGGATGCCCCCGAACGTCGTCCATCAGTGTTTTTCCTCACCGACCGTGACAGTAGCCTTCGATTCCTCGTGGACACCGGCGCTGAGGTGAGCGTGTTGCCGGTTGGGTCCACCCATGGCCGTGTCCCCAGCGCGTCCCCCCTTCAGGCAGTCAACAACACAACCATCGCCACCTACGGACATCGCTCGCTGCAACTCAATTTAGGCTTGAATAGAACGTTCCGGTGGATTTTCATCGTGGCAGCAGTGAAGTTCGCCATCTTGGGTGCGGATTTTCTTCGGCATTTCGGCCTTCTCGTCGACGTGCGCAACCGGCGCCTTCACGATCCCGTGTCGCAGGCAACTGTGCAAGGCAATCCCTCGAAACACCCTCCGCTGAGCCCCACTCTGCTCGGGCCGTCCGGTGCAGAACGTTTTACTCGAATTCTGCATGAGTTCCCCGAGTTGACGAGGCAGCCGCCAGCCAGCGCCGCGGCGAAGCACGAGGTACGCCACTACATCGCCACCAGCGGCCCACCCGTGCACGCGCGGCCTCGCCGTTTGTCTCCGGAGAAGTTGAAGGTCGCCCGGCAAGAATTTGAACACATGCTGGAACTAGGGATCATCAGACCCTCGTCGAGCGCATGGGCATCTCCACTCCATATGGTGCCCAAGTCAACACCGGGAGACTGGCGACCATGCGGGGACTACAGGGCGCTGAACCGGGTAACGACCCCAGACAGGTACCCGGTACCGCACATACACGATGTCACGACGAGGCTTCACGGTGCCACTATCTTCTCGAAGATCGACCTGGTGCGGGCATACCATCAGATTCCCGTTGCCCCGGAGGACGTCCCGAAGACCGCCATCGCAACGCCTTTCGGACTCTTCGAATTTCTCCGAATGCCATTCGGACTCCGAAACGCGGGTCAGACATTCCAGCGGTTCATGGACGGTGCTATACGCGGTCTCAACTTCTGCCACGCCTACCTTGACGACTTGCTAGTCGCCAGCAGCACTCCGGAAGAGCACGTGAATCATCTACGCATCGTCTTCCAGCGCTTAGTGGAGCATGGCGTAGTCGTGAACATGGCCAAATGCGAGTTCGGCGTGCGACAGCTCTCGTTTCTTGGACACGTCATCTCTGCCTCAGGAGTTCTTCCTCAACCCAACAAAGTTGAAGCCGTGCAAGGATTTCCGCAGCCGACCGCCAAGCGCCAGCTTCGGGAATTTCTGGGTTTGGTAAACTTCTACCGCCGTTTCATTCCCCGCTGCGCCCAGATCCTTCAACCTCTCCACGGTCTGCTGGCCACTTCACGAAATGGCTCAGACACCCTCTCCTGGTCTCAAGAAGCAAAAGAAGCCTTCTGCGAGGTCAAGGACGCCTTGGCAAACGCTTGAATACCCCAGGTCCGGTGTCCCGCAGAGTGTGATGGTGGATGCCTCCGATACAGCCGTTGGGGCTCTGTATTACAGCAACTCGTTGGGGGAATCTGGCGCCCGATTTCCTTCTTCTCGAGGAAGCTAACGCCTACCGAGCGCCGCTACAGTACCTTCGGGAGAGAACTGCTGGCCGTGTACGCTGCCATACGACATTTTCGCCATTTCCTGGAAGGTGTAGAGTTTTTCGTCCTCACCGACCACAAGCCGCTTACTTGCGCATTGCGCTCGCTAAGCTCCGACGGGGGAACGCACACAGCACGTGAACGGCGCCCAATGTCCTATATATCAGAGTTCACGACTGACATCCGCCACGTCAAAGGCGGCGACAATGAGGTAGCGGACTCCCTCTCTCGGAATCATGTCAACGTCATCATGCCCACACTACAGGTTGACTTTCCCGCTTTGGCTGCCGCTCAACGTGAAGATGACGAACTTAAACGCCTGTTGACCGCGACCACTGCCCTGAACATCGAGTGGATCCCAATCTTGAGTTGGAGACGCGCATCGCGTTCGCGTATTTCCCTGTCACAGTCTGCCCAATTTTGCTTCTTCTCTCCACCAGGCAGTGCGTTCTGGCGCTGATGTCGCACATGGAAAACTCGTCTGCACGGAGCCTGTACGAAAATTGGTTTGGCACAACATGACTGCATGACGATCATAAATGACAGGTCATAACATGAAAATTGCGACATGCATGGCATTAGCGGCATGATCTACATGCCACTCGTTTCCTTAAAGGGATGTATACCAAAATTACTGTGGCACAACACGACTGCACGACGAACGTAAATGACAAGTCATAACGTTAGAATCATGATATGCGTGTATGTCCTTGGTGCTCTTGTAGCCGTTTCGTTAACTTCATATGTACCAACGTGGCCTCCGCGATCGGCTGCGGCGGCGCGGCGTTGCTCCGGCCGTCCCATTCGACGCTTACACAAAGGGAGAAGTGTAATTCCGCTAGCGCCTAAAGGAGCCACTAGATGGCGCACTTAGCCCAAGGCTAAGTGCGCTAATTTTGTGGCTAATTTTGTGGCTAATTTTGGAAGGAATGGGCATAGGCGACGATTGTGTACAGCTTTTGAGGGAAATATATCGAGAAAATACAGTTTGCATAGAATGGGAAGGAATAAGTAGCAGAGAGAACGTTGATATTAGCAAGGGGCTGAGACAGGGATGTCCTTTGTCGCCGCTGTTATTCATGCTGTACATGGTTAGAATGGAAAAAGCGCTAGGAGATAGCCACATTGGTTTTAATCTGTCACACAAACAGGGCGGCGTGATGATTGAGCAGATGCTTCCGGGTTTATTTTATGCTGATGATATTGTCTTATTCGCAAACAGTCGAGATGATATACAACGGCTGGTGAATATATGCGGGAAGGAAGGCGAGGATCTAGGGCTAGGATTTAGTGTAACAAAATGCGGATTGATGGTATTCAATGATCCCAACGACCAGGCGGTATCCATACAGGGCCAAGAAATACCGAGAGTAAGCGAATACAAGTACCTTGGCGTATGGGTAAATGAGGGCGATAGATACATGAAGGTACAGGAAAAAGCCTTGGCAGCAAAGGGAAAGAGGAACGCAGGAATAATGAAGCACAGAGCGTTATGGGGACACAATAGGTACGAGGTGCTTAGGGGTCTGTGGAAAGGGGTAATGGTACCGGGGCTTACATTTGGGAACTCAGTGGTGTGCATGAGGCCAGAGATACAATCGGGAATGGATGTGAATCAAAGAACTGTGGGACGCCTCGCGTTGGGTGCTCACGGGAAAACTACAAACGAGGCTGTAAAGGGCGATATGGGATGGGCGAGTTTTGAGGCAAGGGAAGCGCAGAGCAAAATAAGGTTTGAAGAGAGGCTAAGGAATATGAAAGAGGTTAGGTGGGCAGTGAAGGTGTTCCGCTATTTATATAGAAAGAGCGTTGACACGCAGTGGAGAAAGAGAACTAGGAGGCTCACCAGTAAATATACGGCTCTAAGAGAACTGACAACAAAGAGCGTAAAGGGAAAAGTCAGAGAGGCGGAGAAGATTTACTGGAGGACAGCGATGGAAAAAAAACCGACTCTGAATAACTACCGAGAGGGCAAAAACGAAATAAAGAGGGAGGCATTTTATGATAATTCAAGAGGAAGCGCTTTATTGTTTGAAGCGAGATCGGGCTGCCTTAGAACGCGTGTTTATAAAGCGAAATTCAGTAAAGAAGAAGAAAAATGCACATGCTGTGAGGAAGATAGGGAAACGACAGAGCATGTTCTGATTGAATGCGGAAATATCCACCCAGGTGTACGTTTGGGCACCACCCTACATGAAGCCTTGGGTTTTAGGGCGAACAACGGGAAGCTGAACATAGCCGCGATTGAAATAAGTAAGAGACGGTTAGAATACTGGTGGCAGAAAACTAGAGAGAACGGACAAAAATAATTATAGGGAAAAATATGGAATTTCTGCCATAAGGGGCAGGGAACTGGGATATGAAAATCCGTTTTTGATATGGCATGATCGATTTGATTGAAGTAAATTTAAAAGGCATGAGGAAAATTAAAAGAGAAAAAAAAAGTTCTTAAATCTTACGAGCCTGGTGGCGCACATGTCACCGCCCCGTTACAAAGGGGAAGCTCATAGCATCCATCCATCCATCCATCGCGGCGCGCTCTGCACGCTCGCCTGCCCGGCACTACCTGCCAGTTGCAGTGCGAGTTCGGCCTCGCGTCAGCCGTTTTGACGCATTTTCACGCAGAAGAACCGCGGACACGCAGTCGAAATTTGTTCGACTTCTTCCTACAGCTACAAGAAGTAAAGGCATGTTGTCAAACACTTACGAATCGCTTGTGCATACAGCTTTAGTGGTCGTTTACTAGCGGATTAAGGTAACCGAGACTTTCGTCGCGCTACATTTAACCAGAGTGCGGGATACCGCCTTTCCTTTGTTAAAGGGACTGTCTACCGCTCAGAAAATTTTTTAAGATTGTGGTAAAATTGGGCAGATCGTGCGTCACATTTACGGGAACGAGCACGCTTTCACCTCACAAAAAAGGAATTATGTTTTTAATTTCGCTCTGAAAGTGGTGCGAAAAACGCCGCTAGCGACACCCAACAGCGTGTTTGTCAATTTCCAAGTGTACGAGAACCAGCCCACGCAGGTATGCATACGCTGCTGAAAAACTATTATGTATGTGTTACAAGCGTACTTCACCCTATGAGAGAACTTGTTATAGCGTGCAAGAGCAATTTCTTCTTTCTTTCGCTGCTTTCGGGGTGCTGCAGGTAGCGCTGCCTTCGAATTCGTCTGCCTGCGGAGGCGCGTAGTTCTGCACTTGTCATGCATGCGGCGCTGCATGTCCGAGACGCACCCCCGCGCGCCGACTTTCCCTCGCCTCTCCTCCTCGGCGTCGCCTCTGGAATGTCGACCTTGAAGCCTGTTCGCGTTGAGATGCCTCCGCGCCCGAAAGGGTTTCCAGGGAGACGACGACGCATCATGCGCGGTACCCAGTGTTGCGGGCATGCCTACACTAGGAAAGGAGCGACTTCGTAGTTAAAAAAATTGTGTTTTAATAATTTCTATTCAGTTTCTGGAGAAACCACTGCACGCTGGGACACTTCGAAAGGTACGCTTTCTATTGAGCCAAAATACAGGACAGCGATGAACGACGGTAGACGGTCCCTTTAAAGAATTAAGCTGTGATATGCGAAGACACTTAATTATGCAATGTATGCCTTTCTGGTGATTCTGAAAGCACTGGGCAGGCACTTTACAGCGATGTCCTCTATGGCTCGAACAACATATGCAGTTGACAGCACTAGTCCGGAGTTCTGAGCTCTGCTAATTGTTGCCCTTGAAGAGAGATCTTTTTCTTTGCCTTGCTATGTCGTATACGTTCCTTGTAGGTGCGAGTAGTTTCACGTACCGGCGCTATGCCCCTAATAAATCATTCGCGTCATGATGATCGAAAATCGCATGGCTATATGTGATGCGCTTCACACCATAACACCATCTTTATTTACAGATAAATGCTCCGCTGCGTAGCTTTCTGTCACTCTGACAGGAAGAAAAGACTTGGGATACGTTTTCACGAATTTCCTGCAAACTATGATCGTCGCCAAGCATGGCTAAAGGCCATATCGAGAAAGGACTTTGTACCAAACGACAAGTCCGCTAGCAGTGTCGTTTGCGGCCTTCACTTTTTAGACGGATTATATGCTCTGGGTTTGACAAAGGTTCGGCGGCTCAAGCGGAATGCTGTTCCAAGCGTGTTCCCGGGTTATCCGAGCTACAAGCAGCCACAGCAGCCACAAAAAAGACGCAAGTTGGAGCGATTGTCGCAGAATTGTTCTTTAGACCAACAAGAGACCTCAAATTTATAGCGTGATCGTGATGGAGCTCTTGATTCAGCCTGTGAGAAAATATGCAAAAAAAAATTGTCACGTAGTGTTTGAAGACAGCCGCCCTCATGTGCCCTTGGAGGGACATGAAGCAGTGCTGAAGGTACAGGCTGCAGTGAAAGCCACCCATCACAGGCTTCTGCTATCCGCGTCGCTGCGTTTATGTCTGAAGGTAATCTGGTGGTCGGAGGTAAGGAAGCAAGTGCACGAAATGCAGTCGGTGAACTGCAGCGGTCTAGTGATCAGACAATTGAGCGCGCAACGCAAACTGCTGACGACCTCCTTCCTCGCAAGCAGTCAGATTTAAAAATATAAACCACATGAGGGTGCAAATCTTCAGAAAAGCAGATGCTATCAGGAGACTGCAGCGAGAGAACAGCCGCCTCAAAAAGAAATTGAGTGGTATGAAGCGCTATGTAATGTACACCTGCTTCACTCGGCCCCCAAGTCTGCATAACAATTTCACAGACGCCTATTTACGCCAGTAAGCTGTTCTGCCTGACGCTGGCATTGTTTTTCAGTAATTTCCTCGTGCGCTTTGGCTGCGATAGTCGAATTTTCGTCTGCAGCTCCCGCCCGCGCCATGGAAAACGAGCCATACGAGCCTTGGGTTACGCGCGCCACGGTGCGGCGAAAAGAGCGGCCACGCCTCTTTCCGCAATTACACCCTCTCCGTCCGAATGGGACGGCCGGAGCACGGCCGCTGCCGGAGCAACGCCGCGCCGCTGCAGCCGATCGCGGAGGCCACGGTACCAAACTCGGTATAGCGAGACAACAATGCAAATCCATTTTACGTTCCTTATGCGTGCTTCGCATTCCCTTGATTCCCACTGCACGTGGGATCTGCCAATTTTTCTACAGTGAAGTTGTACTCCATTAGGGTACAAAGAGCACGACGGGAGAACGCTTCGCAAGCGAGAAAACGCACAGGCCTTCACGTTTTCGCACCAACTCGCTGTGTCGTCATAGGCTTTGAAGTCGCCTTTTGTGAAGCCCACTCATTTTCCGCTAAAAATGAATCACGTTGTGCTGTAGGGGGGCCAGAGACGATGTAGCAAGTTTCATCAAGTTTCATTGAGCCAATGGCACCGAAATACGAAGGAAGTGCCTAGAGATCCGTGGCGTCACGCCTACGTTTGTATGCCTAGCTTTCGGCGCGAAATTCAAAAATGCGACTTACCTTAGTTTTCCCTCCTAACACTGAACCTATCATGGTGGCGAAATCAGCGACAATAGCGTTTTCAAATAATAAACTATGGGTCTCAACCGATTCCTCGTTCCTTTTAGTGTGCTTTAAGAGGCTTCATATATTTCATGCTCTCTCTTGGATCGAATATTTGCTAACCGGACGCTCACAGTTCGTGTCTCCCAACACTTTCAATTCCCCGCTGAGACCAAGTAAGAGAGGAAGTTATGTGGACACCTAGGTAACGATAGGACGTTACGGATTCGAGAGCTCAGTACAACGAAATGTAAGGTATCACGCGTCTCCCGTACAACTTCTTGCCCGACTTCCTACTTGCTCGAGAACTCCGCTCTCGAATCCGTAACGTTCTATCGTTACCTAGGTGTCCACATAACTTCCTCTCTTACTTGGTCTCTTCATATTAATAAAATAATTAGCAATGCCAAACGCTCGTTAGGTTACCTTCGGCGCAACTTTTCATCGGTCCCTCTTCCTTTAAAAGTCCTCCTTTACGAGACGTTAGTCCGAATAAGTAAACTCGAATATAAAGGTGAAACAGGGGGACACCAACCAAATTATAATAATTTAAAAGTAAAATTTACTTCTAAACATGAAGAAACCCGACGTTTCGTGTCCCACTCGGACCCTTCTTCAGGGGTGACTGGAGGGCACCAGACAGCAGCAGTGCTTATAAGGCCTTCTTTCTTCTCTCTTCCTTCCTTTCTCACTTTCTCTTTTTTTCCCGGTTCTTCAAGCCGAGGGGGGTCATGCTACTGTTGAATCAGGTGCCGGAGTCCGCTAAAATAGACACTTGGCATTGCACCTGCAGACCGGTTCACGTTTCCAGGTGTCGCCTGAATGTGCCATGATTCCACAAACAGCCGCTTGTGAAAACTGGTTTCCAAGTCGAGGACGCGGGGGTTGTCAAAAATCGATGCGGTGGTCGTGCACCTCGCTGTGTTCAGCTAATGCGCTCCTTTGTCTGTCGAACTTGCGGACATCGTTCCTGTGCTGTCGTAGCCTCCCTGGGAAGTTCTTGGTCTCGCCCACGTACGACGCGCCGCAATCTGAACAAGGAATGGAGTAAATCACACCTTGCGCTCTCTCCCTCGGCAGCCTGTCTTTCGGGCGCGGAAAGAAACGGCCAAGCGTGGAAATTGGCTTGTGTGCTACTCTTATTCCCTGCTCAGACAGCACACGTGCGAGCGCTTCGCTGGTACCCTGAACGTAGGGAATACACACGCGTATGGGCTTGGAATGCGGCGGGTCAGTGTCCTTTCGAAGGGGTCGGCGGGGATTAGTCTGGCGGCGAGCAACCTTTCCAACGAAGGCTTTCGTGTAGCCGTTCTTCAGAAGGTCGCTTTTGACCACCTGTTCTTCTTCTATCCGCTTATTCTCCGAAGAGCAAACCCTCCGTGCACGGGTCCGTGCACGGAGGGTGATCTTCGGAGGGCAGGCAGTTGCCGTCCTGACGAAGTCCACTTGCCGAAACGTTGGCTCCAGGGATGTCGCCTGTTCTCCACCGCTTTTAACGATTTATTCATCAAAAGTTCAATGTAGACAGCTGGGATTTTTTTTATGACTACAATGCACATCACTGGCGAACTGAGACACTGACTAGGATACATACACAACACCAGTTCTTTTTGTTTTGTTTTTTTTCGATAATTGTTGGTCTAACGTTATGAGTGCCTCCCTCTAGTTCATGTCCCAGTTCGCCAGTAACGTGTATCACAATCACTCGAATTGAGAGGGATAGACGGAATGGGGGCAGAAGAGTCATAGTAGAGTAGGGAGGAGAAGCCACCTGTTTGAGACTGAGATCACCCCCACGACCGAACGGCAGGTCGGGCTGCCTCTCTCCCCATTAAAAAAACTGGTTGGTGCCAGACGGCATCGGTATAATTGAACCCAGTACTATCAGTACCTCCTGCACCAGCAAGAAAATGTGTGATGTGGGCAGTGCGAGGGAGACCGTGCTCTCTGCCCAGATACTGCAATAAAAGCTTCCCACCAACAAGCTAGTGCCATGCAGAAATCTGGCAGGTCTCACATGCTGTGGGAATCGTCATGGGAAGCTGTTAGCAAGAAAATGGCCAATGCCAAAGTGTGTGGCATTCTGCCAGATTCCAAGGTTAGGATAAAGTTTATTGTGCAAATTGAGCAGTCATGTGGGCAAGTGGGATGTATGTAGTATGTAGTCTGAGGGATGTATGTAATGTGGGCACACCAGGCGTAGTACAAATTTAGGCCAGTGTGCAATGCATGATGAACGTCGGCAGCACGCAGAGTCTGGTGGGTAGCTGATTGTGTGACGCAACATCACTCATTATTACGAAAACGTCTGCCTTCTGCAAGACTAATACACACTACGGTGTGCTGACGTTCATATCATAAGCTGTTGGTTAGAGCATTCCTAAGGGATCGAGTAAAGTTTGACGAAAGCATGCCGAGTGATGGCAGTACATATTATGTAACGCGTGTTGCATTACATATTTGAGGGGTTTCAATTTCAAGAACTGCACAGGCAAGCACCATCACGACAACTGCTGAGTCAGTAGGAATATTTGCTATATGCAATGCATGGCAATGGCAACCATGGACGAGTGGTAGTGTGCTTGCTTGGCACCTCGTTGGCCTGGGTTCGATTCATGCAGATCTCCCATGGCTTTGGTTGCTTTTTGTCATCGCGGCACGTTTGTGCATGGCCGTTTGCTTGTCACATGCACATTTCTTTTGTATGCTACAACAAATATGGAATGTTCCCTCCCATGTAACCCACCTACAATGGGCCAAGCACCATGGGTATGAGCCACATGTGCTCATGTTATCGCTAATTACGACATGCATGACAATTCTCTCATGTAAGTGGTCTTTAGATCAATCATTCAGGTTCATCATGCATTGATACCCTACCACGTCATTTTTGGACCAGGAAAGCAAAGAATCAAAGGTGGCTAGAGAGATATGCTCAATGTTACGCAAGTTCGCCAAGATTACACAGTTGTTGCGTGTAAAAAAAAGGTAAATAATATGCCAAATAATAGCAACATCAATAATGATGATTATTTTTATTAATTTTTCGGCATTTTGCAGAGACATTAGCTCCACATTCTTCTAGGATATAGGAGCAGTTACGGAGTGGGATAGGGGTTAGGTCGGCCTCAGGGGGGGGTTACAACACCCGAACCCCCCCCCCCCCCGTCGGTGCGCCACTGCTTCGCGTTTAGTACTTAAGAAAGTGGACAAGGGAGCATCTGCCACTGCAGCATAACTAGTAGACCATTGCACCCGTACCATAAAGGTTGTGAAAGTTTGGTCTCTCTTGACAGCAAATCTCTCTTTTTCTCGACTCTCAATGCCGTTTTCTCATAATCACAGCACTTAAAAACTCTAAATAATGCCCCTGTGCTTTCCTTGGCCTTATGTGGTCATGTTCACACAGAAGTTGCACAAAAAATGACAATACATGTAATGCGAGTCTAACATGCTACCAACCAGCTCGTCCCTTGTGGCCGTTAAAGTGGCCCACAAGCAATGACACACAGGAGACAATTCTTACATGAGTTTATTATTTGCAAGTGGTCTGAAACACTTCTCTTTAAAAACCCTCAGGCTACGAGCGAAAAGACCAAACTGGCGCGCGCGCAAGTTATCCTCACCCGGACAAGTGCCCATGGTGAGGATCAATTTATTTTCTCTGAATGTAATCAATCAGCCGCCCTGAACGAGGAACTCAGGGTCAGAGCAGCGGAAAGCCCACTGGTGTCGCTGCCGCTCCCTGGCCAGCCATGCTCTGTGCTGGAATACCGGCCCTGCAAGACAGACACAGATGTGTCATGCACTTCACACACCACAGACTCAATTTGGCACAGAGACTGGCATCTTAAAGCGTGGACAATTGGTAGGCTCACTAGTGGCATGGTGAAAATATCGGCCTGTTCCAGAGTTGAATGGCAATTTTCACCAATGTCTAAGTGAAAAGTGTGCTTAAGACAAAACTGCAAGGTCACTGCAAAAAAGACTAATTTTAAAAAGTTCACAAAAATATTCGGTGCGCCGGAGATTCAGTGACCACCGAAGAGCGCGCCTTCAAAGCCCTCATCCCAGTGGCCTATAGTCACGCATAAGGCCAGAGTTAATGTGGATACAACACACATTAATACGAAGTGCAAAGCAAACATATAACGTCAATTCTTCCACAGCAGCTTATCAATAGCTCGTTTGCTTCCCAGATCAAGACGCCAGCGCCAACGTTATGTTCACAGAACCGCTAGCAATCAAGAGAAAAAGCTGACAAGTACAGTTTCCGAAGGAAGCAGTGATGCCTCTTTTTTCGCTGATCAGGATCATTGGCTAGATAAAAGCCATGCATGGGACATCCGTTTCCTGAATGATTGTGATCACTTGCGAGATAAGTGAGCTTGCTGCATTTACAGTACAACCTCGTTATAACGAACTATTGGATATAACAAAGCAATCACAATTCCCCTTGAAATTCCTATAGATGAAATTGATATTGGTTATAACGAACTAATGGTTATAATGAAGTAATTACTTCTCCGTCAACTTCATTATAACGAGGTTTTACTGTAGTACAGTTGACTCTTGCCACAACGAAATTGACGGTGCGTGGAAAACATTTCGTTGTCGTGAAATTGAAAAAAATATAACCGACCTGAGATGGTAGAACAACGAAACTTTTATGCCTCAATCTTGCACGCGGCATCACGGCGGTAGTCGGAGGGCTCGGAAACCACGAGTACTGATACCATACGTGCCAAATTTGCAGAAACGGAATCCGGGAGATTTACTCTATTCTACCGTGCCCTCGATTGTAATGCATACCCGTTTCCCGCGACAAAAAAGAAAAAAAGAAGAAGACGAAGAAAAGAATGAAGTGAAAGGGATTGTAACTTGCACCCATTTTTCGTTAACCTTCTCACATTCATGAAAACAAATGCCGTACTTGCGTAATGAACGTACTCGTATAATACACGGACTGCCAGCTTTGGACCCCTGCAGTCCTTCTAACGGCCACTCTGTGGCTTTCCCGCTTCACTTGATACGCGGTGTCTCGAAGACGTTCAGCGTGCCAATTCATAACTCCTGCATCCCGATAAAACTGCCACACGTTGCCAGGCGTAGCCGCTTGCAAGCAGTGGTAATATCATTTATTCGCAGTGCTGCATTCCTCTGTGCTATCGCAGTTCTTTTACGCGTGCCGCCGCGTACTGCCATGCGCGCTGCGCAGGCCGGCGCAGCTAAGCCTAAGCATGATCAGAGCGTGGTGTTCGAGATTGCCGCGATGCAATCTCAGACCTCATGCAGCGCGCATGACAGAGGCTCATGACAGAGGTTGATATGAAGGAGAAATGTGATGATGAGCCATTTTGCGTGCGGTGATGGGAAACATCTATTTTCTCGTTATGGCCACCCACGAACACCTTTTGGCATTTTTGCAGTCGCCATTGTACTGTACAAAGTCCAAGTCGATAACACCGCCTCTACAATGTATGTTTTATGCGCGAGTAAAAGCACGCTAGCGCTGGGGACGAACGTGGTTGAAGCAGAGATCAAACGACCTGGCCCTCTCTGCCGAACTAACTGATTACATCGCACCGCGTGGCATGTGAAGGCTGTCGTCACTTGCTTCTCAAACAGAGAGGAAACGCCCAGGCCGTCCTTCATCTGGCAAAGGACCATAAAAGGCATCGGTGGGAGGGAGGCAGTCGCGCGCGCTATCTCGGCAGACATCGGTAGACGGCATCGGTAGACGTCGGTAGTCAACCACGCAGTCAACAACGGCCATTTCTCGTAGTGCCGAAACAGGATTTCGACTTTGTAGATGTATTTTTATCTCCTGAGATGCGCCAAAATGTTCGGGATTGTGTTAACTACACAGAAAATCGAATTTTCGAGCAAGGATTTGCATCGTCAAATATCACTGAAGTGAAACGGCACAAAATAGTGCTTGTTGTGGCGAGAATATTTATGCATTGGTTCCTAAGAACTGCTGACGGGGAACCAAGTATTTTTCGTTGTACCAGAAATTTCGTTGAAGCAGCATTCGTTGTAGCGGGGTTTGACTATACTACAGCTTCTCATCCTTGTCACTTAACACTAAGCGAGAACAACAATACCAAATTGAGGCCACCGGACCACAGCAGGGGCGACATGAAATACAGAACTACATGACTATGTCAGTTGCGGAGCATATAAGGTGCAAGGTGTGCAGTATGATGCTCGAGGCTACTCGGTTTCCCCCCTCTGGTGGTGAAGAAGCGAGCATTCAGATTCCCCCTCGCCTTCCAACCGTGGGCAGGAGAGGCGCGCAGTTTGATAAATGCGTTTGCGAAAACCACATGCAACTTGCCTATCTGACCTCCTAACAACAACAGGAGTTGATCGGCTCGGTCTCCTGTGGCAGCTCTGAAATTTCTTTATACAGAAATTGCAGACAAAAATGCTTCACTGTAGGTAGGTAAAACACACAGTGAAGTTTGTGATATCAAGGCTTAACCGCATATCTGAATAATGTGAATCCCTTGGATTTTCTACCATCGTGTTCATTAACACCTTCAAAGGGCAACAAACAAAGAGCACCGGGAAGGAAAGAAAGAAAAAGACAGAGGAAGATAACCAGTACTAAGTCAGCCAAGCACACACCAAGCTTCACTTTCCCCCCTCCTCCTTTCCCCTAGAGGGAAACGGCTGCTGCTTTATTTCTCACGCTACGACGAGCAATAACGAAAAAAAATAAAGCCCTCAAATAATTTACAGTTTAGTTGTAGTAAGAACTCTGGCAACAAAACAATTTTCTAATAAAGAAGTCCAGTCCGTTATGAGCCTAGGGGAGCCAGCCATACACGGGCCTGCTTAAACCCAAAAGCTTGTGCATTGCCTATGGGCCGAGCTCGGGCCAGATAAGCAAGTTTTCACAAATGCACTGGGAAGGGACAAGCCAAGGATCACTGGCCAGGCCTGAGCTTCAGTCACATCAATATGTATAGCCATTCTGCTACATCTTCACAAAACTGTATACTGTTATGAAGGCCTCCCTCCTTCAGATACTCCAGTTCCAGTAGCGCTGATGGCCAAATGAAAAGGCCAGAGGGGCATCCTGCGATGCAGCATTAGTAAACACCATCAATTAGGATATGTTAGGGGCAGCCCTTGAATAGTGGAAAAAGTTGTGCTGCCACACATGATCACTTTCACCATTGTACCATACATGTCCCATGGCAGTCACAGTGGCAATGAGGGTGTGTAGTATCAAGAGTTTACGCTTGTTCAGTAAAGGAGTGTAGACACCAAAATCTTCTACGTAATTTTATTGTATTTCATAAAAGGCAGGTTATCGGTGACCATTATAGCAGCTGGCACGCACATAATTATGCCACCAATCTTTCAATACTGAACAATTTACACTGCACAGTTCACAACAGCAAAAGACCTCATCGAGAGAACAGAAAACTCGGGAGCAACGACACAAATGAGTATCGAGGCATGTTACCAGCATGTGCTCTGCCAAAATACAGTGACGAGGGTTACCCAATGTTCCCTGTCATACAGATTTCCACATGGCCATGCTTTATAACAAATCATTGTTACTGCTGTAAATGCTCTGTCGTGGTGTTGTAGTGGTTATGGCACTTATCCAAAGGTCGCGGGATCCAATCCCGGCCGCAGCGGCTGCATTTCGATGGAGGCGAAATGTTGAGGCCCGTGTGCTGTGCAATGTCAGGGCACGTTAAAGAACCACAGGTGGTCGAAATTTCCGGAGACCTCCACTACGGCGTCTCTCATAATCAAATTGTGGTTTTGGGAAGTAAAACCCCATGAATCTGTTGCTGTAAACATTTCCGACGTCACTATTTTTTGTTTCTGATGTGACATTGCGTTGTTGGCTACTACAATAGGCCCAAAAAAAGGGAGCCACAGCTCATTTCTACATTTTCCAAAATTCAGGTGAATTACCTTTAGACAGCCTGCCCTCAGTCAGAGTTTGTAACAGCTGAGTATGTAACAACGTGAAGTTAACACTGTTCTCAATTTATGCAGTCAGATCTTGGTGTCTACACTCCTGCAATCTCATGGCCATCCAGCTTTTATCACTGCGCTGTGCACTCATGGCAAAATCGTCTCCACAACGGCATGGACTTGCAGGCACGACATATTCGTGGTTTAGGATTGTTCAATTTGGACAGCATATGCAGGTAAGCATTCACCCATATAGAAGCATGACCAAAATGTTTGGGTAGATCCCAAAGAAGATTCGGGCTCAAATGAGCCCACACACACATCGCTGTTCTCATTACTGCCCCGTCAAAGACACTGATATCTGAGATGCAATGATGAGTCCTGAAGACCCTCAAGAGGTACAGACGGGAGTGTACGTGCTTGACTGCCTGCGCCGGTTTCACACCAGAATTTAACACAGCAATGGTAACTATGGGCACGCATAGCACACCTGTAAGCTGGAAGTGGCATTGTTCACACCTGACAGGAACTTGCGGTAAAATAGATGGCCCTGCTTTTCCTCCGTGCAACAAAGCGACAAGGACTGCTGTTTCATGTAGCCATTCTGGAAAAACTAGTATTGCCATTAATTTCACCTAATGTAGCCAATAAGCCTGTTGCAGTACCATCCATTAAAACGAATGCATAAAACCAATATAGGCACAATAAAAGAAGCTTGATAAGTGGCCCCCAGTAGAAGAAAGTACTTCTGTAAATGCCATACCAATCTCACTGCAGTATCAGCCAAATGGAAACTCCGAGTCCAGCACTAGCTTTTAGTGATCATCAATGTTGTTCTACAAGAGGCAAGTTCCACG
>CM023483.1:129983207-130115204 GCA_013339685.2 Hyalomma asiaticum | reverse complement strand
ATGAATTTTAAATACTACTTCCGATCGTATTACCCGATTGAACAATACAGAAGTTTCAGTAAAATAAACTGGAATGTAGACGCCTAGTTTGCTGTCTGTACCAGTATGTCGTCACATAACAGGTCGACTTTGTCACACTGTTTTACAACAGGCATCTTTTTCAAGTGATAAAGATAGATACGTTGGTTTTTATGGCACAAAAGCAGCAATGGATATGATGCACCAGGCAATCGGTTATAATCGATAGGTGCTTTCAAAGTACGCTAGACATGACGAAGTTGACACTCCCAAAATGTGACGTTACCCTAGAAAGTGTGTAAAACAGTGACATTCTGTAAAATTGATAAGGCTCACTGAAAATTCCGAATTCATTTAGGACCTCTTTTCTGCTGATGTTTTTCCAAGATGCAAGAAATGTGGTGAAGGTAAATTTTCAATGGTCAAAATTAATTGGCATGTCAACTAAAAAAAGAAAGTATCCACAAGGTCTATAAACAGCTATACTTAGTATTCTTTTGAAATGAGAAGGTAACTTTTAAAGGGACTGTCTACCATCCTGCACCAATTTCCTGTCTTTTATCGCAATGAGAAGTGTACCATTCAAAGTGTAAACGCTGGTAGCGGCTTCTTAAAACCAAATTTTTCAATCTTGCAATACTGGTTACTGGGTTTTGAAATATTAATTTAAAGAAGAAAAAGATTGCTACCACACATGTGCAGAACATAATTTTAAGTAATAAACTTTTTTTTTTAACCAAAAGTGAACACGCATTGCTTTTTGGTTTATCATTACACTTGGAGTTTGACACACATATCCAAGGATGGCACCATTGGTAATTTTTCTCATGACTTTCAGGGGCAAGTTCAAAATATTATTCACTTTTTATGGGGTGCAAGCATGCTCGTTCTCATTAACTCAAGAAAGCATCTTCTCATTTTTACGAGAACTTAAAAAAGTAATTGGAGCAGTAGACAGTCCCTTTAAAATGTTCAATTACCAGTTTCAATGTTACAATCACAGATGAGCTCAACAAATCTGAACCATTTATAAAAAAAATGTGGACGCATACACACAATGAACACTAGGATCCACGACAAACAATGACAAAGCATCCATATCTGAAGCACTGTGACAAGTGACTGCTGTCGCTATCTGACAGCAAAGCCACTGGCAATCTCCAAGGCAGGACTTCACATCAGTAACCACCCCGAAGTGCCTTGAGATAAGCACGTGGTCACACAGCATCCCGACTCGTACATAGACAGTGCACACGTACACACACCAAAACGAAACACCAGCTCTGTTCTCAGAATAACAAATTTTATTCCAGAGCGTTTTACTGCCACTAACATTGCAATAATAGGTTTGTTATGCAACGCCGATAAACGTTAAATTTTTTTCTTTTGTATTTTGGCCACATTAGGCCCACTAATAGCTCATGTTCAGTTTCGGCCCTCTTGGGCACAATGTACAACTCCACTTCACCTTCACAAGCAATATAAAGGGGTTAGCAAATCCGTTATAGCCTATGACATCACAGCAAGCTGGTGCAGGAAATTCAATCGGCAGTCTTTTCTTTGTGCAGATTTCTAAACAGCAAAGCGTCGCCTACAAGAGTGACCTTTTTAACATTGCCAAAGGGCAGTTTAGTACAACAAGTGACATTTTTCTTTTTAGTGTCCTTTTATTAACCCACAAAACCAAAAAATCTGCACACAGCAAAACACACATAACAAAACAGGATACAAATCAAAGGTGTCAGTGTCCATGCATGAATGTGATTCCAAATGAAAGCCACACCGTGGGAATATTTAAGTGCACTCACAAATCAGTTTGTGCACCTGAATTACCAATGAAACAAATGGGAGAGGAGGCAAGCTTGCAACCCCAGTACCAAATTCAGGCAGACTTAATCAAATGGGCCATAACGGCCGTGGCAAGCAATGGGCCACCCACTTTTCAGACGACTGGCATGCTAACTTGACAAGTTGATTTGATTGGTTTATGGGGTTTTACATCCTAAAACCACAATATGATTATGATTGAAGGCCTCCAGAAATTTCGACCCTCTGGGGTTCTCTTAACGTGCACTGACATTGCATAGCAATTGGGCCACAACATCTCACCACCACCACTAACAAAAAAAAAGGAAGAAAAACACTGAGACAGCAACAATGCACACGATAATTGGCAGTCTGTTTTCCTGGTATCTTGCACTGATCCATACTCCTGCTTGCATCTGATAATTCTAACAAAATTCTGGGGTTCCCTCAGTCTGATTTAACCATAGTCCTATTTTAAGTGTTGCCCTGACTACAAAACCACTGCCACATATCATATCCCTTTATTTTGAAAAGCCAGCTATACCTAAGGCAGTAAGCGAGGAGGGCACGTAAATGTGAAAGCAATATACAAATTGCAGCGGAAGAACTGAAACAGTGGCGTTTGTAGGGCACCGAGCAACTTCCTGCACAAGCGATACGTTCCTGGTTGCACTGCTGCTGCAAGAGTGCATCGTATGTGTTATCAGTTGCCTCACAGCAGCAAGCATGCACAATGTCAGCTAACGACTCAAGCTAAAAGTCAGCAGGAAGCAAAGGACTTCAGAGCTTTTCGTGAATCCCACAATAAATGTGCACAACAACTGGACAGCATGTAAAGGATAATTGCACACTGCAGATAAGCACTGACAGATAACGTTGGTCATTGAATCTATCCAGCATTTTTCTTCATTCAAGATATGTACCAGCCCTATCAACAAATGCTACTAGACAGCCGCTTCACAGAACCAGGGACACAGCTTGCAGCAGCACCGCTAGTGCCACAGTTCTCTTTCATTGATTTCTACGGTCTGAAACCATGCTCTGACAGACCCCGTAACATCTTAGTTTATTTTCTGCAAGTCAGACAGGCAATTTTCCTGTCGTAGACTTCACAGACTATTTTATACCACCACATTGATTGAAAATCTGACTCGCTAGACAACCTTTACAATAGTTCTCCACCTTGTTCAACTTTCGTGGAATGCTCACAACTAAGACAATGATGATTGTGATAACTAGTGCCTCACCCAATGACAGACGACTTCAAAAATGCAATGAATTAAGTGACGTCCTTCTGCTGGAATCGTGAACCTGATCAGGCTGTGGCAAGTTACATATGCAGTCTAAGCAATCAAGCATGCTGCCTATGTTGACTCACTTCATTGGTTAAGCTGTGTAATCATCGCCAATTGATTAAGGTGCTGATTATACAGCTATTATACGGAATTATAATCATGCATAAACCCTTAAAGCATGAATTGCGATGTCTCCATAAATATGTCCCCATCTACTCCATAATACATTGCAAGAAATAAATGCAGTCATATGCTGAAATGTTTGTTATTAAGTCATGAATTGTAATTACGATGTAGTCAAATAAAATGTTATCCTAGGACAGCAATCTTTAATCTTATCACAAAAGGAATCAGAAGCCAGACTCGCTAAATCTGTGGAATTTCTTTTCGGTTGTGTTCATTGCGAGAAATTATATTTTAGACATTGGTCCTGGCACATGCCACCAGTGATCCATCATGAAATATGTTTACGCTTTCAGGACACTGACTGTTTTCGGGGACACACTGCACATTCAAAGGCACTGAATGCACCTAGGGTTAAATTCATCCAAACCTCAGCATTTCTTGCTCTTTCATGGCCGCTTGTCGACTGAACAGGGAAAGAGAAGTTGCATCCACATATGGTGGACACTGCACCTGAAGGGGATAAGTTATGTTTTTCCAGAACTGGTATCATTATCCGGCGACCAGCAACATAATCTGGTAGCCATGTGCAAATTCAGCGCAAGAGTGACAATGTTACAGTACAGAATAGAATTTTTAGGAGGACGTGGTGCTTCACTATCCATGCAATAATTCAAAGCTACGTACGCAATGCTGCCTCGCTGCACCATAGTTGTACGAACTACAATTCACTATCAGCAACTACTCATTACCATTCCATTCTGACATTACTTCTTGTCATGCATAAATCAGTGATACCTTGGTCACATTACCACTGAGATGGCCCAATTGTGAATGGTGGATTAGAGGAGAACAGAAACTGGTAGACGGAATCTATACAGTATGCCAGCCCATGTTACCGAACGCACTGATCGTTAGCAAGGGCAAAGTTAATCGCAGTGCTGTTTCTTGCTCAGCAATGCGAAAATTCTCTAGTATGTATTATTGTGCAAGCGAGAAACTGGTGCTGTAGGCTTAGCAATGCACTGAACAGTGCAAGCTATCAAACAAAACCTAGTGGCACCTTTATGAGGAAGACATTCGATACAGCTAGGACAGTGTGTATCAGATCTTGGCTGTCGAAAACACTTGTTTCAGCATCGATCCCTCAGCAGATTACACTGAACTCGGCCTAACGAACAAAAAGCAGCAACTATCTGGCTATGTACGGAGATAAACGAAGGGTTTAGTTCAAATGCCTGCAACAAGCCTCGGCTGCCAAATCATTTCAATGGCCAGCAGATGCAAAGTAGGTCACAACATTGGCAAGGGTTTGTTGCATTCGATTTTCCTGTGATAGCGCACTGTTAAGGCGATAATTCTAAAAGCAACCAGACTATAGCCGCAGCGCCTCATCCAATTAGGCTACGAGAACAATGAATGACTAAGTGCCAGCTTATCTAAACTACGAAGTTGGTATCATGCGCGGCGTATTAAGGTGTCAGATCAGATCTTGCCATCAGGAAGGGCGCGCTTCCGTCAGCAAGCAAAACTAGCTGGAAATAGCGACTCTAGTCACGAGGTGTTGACGCCTTTCGCAGATCCTTCGGAGCGAACCCAGCTGGATCCCGCACTGGTCGCCACACAATGTGCCAGTGAAAAGTTCGGTCCAGTAAACCCGTCCGCGAGAATTCGGCGTGACTAATGGACTTTTCGAGTTCGGCAGCGACGTCACAAAATCCAAAACCAAAACAAGGTTGCATGACCTGTACGGAGTGACGCATACGACAAGCGGCGATAACTGACCCTGAGGATTTCTACGCAGCCGTTGCCGCTTATCGCTTTTACAGATTTCTATAAAAGCAAGCACTCACGCGCAAAGTGAACGCGAGAGGCCCAATACAGGCAGATGTTTCCATCAGGCCTACACGAACTGCAGGCAATACGAAACACAATCTACACGCAGCCGTGAAAGAACACTGCGCACCTCGGCACATAGGATGGCTGCGCCAACTTACCGACATCCTGCTGGAACGCAGAACTGGCCCCTAGAAACGGCATTTTTCCTGCACGTCCGAATACGTCCGTGTCTCGGCTTAGTAGTGCAACATTTTTCGACGGTGGCGAGCGAACGAGCTCAGCAGCTCAGCACGGAGCACTCGCGAACGCCTTGTCGCGGCGCCTCCCTCGTCGCTGCGGCGACACCGAAGCCGTCGCCCGTGGCTGAATTTCGCACCAGCACGTAGTGGCCCTCCGCTGCTGGACGATCGACGTCCGAATGTGTAGCCGGGGTCAGGCCGTTTATAAAGGAGGCGACGTACGGACACACGGGCAGCAGCAACGCGACTTTTCCTCGGCCACCATTCACTTTGCTTTCGGCAGCGATGATGATGTAACGCGCTTCCACTGGCGACATCTAGATGACAGCACCGCCGCGGCGATGACGACGCTAAACCAATTTATATTGCGGCAATCGGCAGCGTGTGCGTTATACTGAGAAATTGTCTTATTTTTTTTAACGCTGCAGCAATTTAGATGAGCGCGCTTTCTCGTTCTGATAACCTGCGCGACTAATCTTACCATACCACGTCGTCCTTCGCATCGGCAGCGTGATCAACCTTAGTTTCGCTTTAGCTTTTTCCAGCGGGACGTCGTCGGAGATCGCCTCTCAGCTGTTTGTGTGTGGTGTGCGATGCTTTCGGATGTGCTGGCGCATATCTGGCGATGGCGCAACAGCGATGGTGTGATTTGCCGTGTCGTGCGTTTCGTGCGCGCCGACTCGCAGTGCTGCGCCCGAATTGCCGGGTGTGCGACGCGAGCTCCCAAGGTGTTGCCCGCCGGAATCACTCGAAGGACGAGTCGTTGTCCGTCCGCCGTCGAAGGTCTTCGCTGGCCGCCTCCCGTCGCAGTCCTGCTGCTGGCCGTGGTGGTAGTGGTGCCGTAAACAGGCGGGAACATTTTGGAATCCCGCAACTCGCTTAGTGCGGTGCAGTTTGCGAGCCAGTCTCGAAAATATGGGCAAGCGCGCGTAGCTGTTATCACGTTCCGAGGGCTGCTAGCCTAGACGAGAGCTGCTGGTTACATAACTGCTTTGACAGCGTTTCTCTCAGCTGGCGATGTCTGGGCCAGTGGACAGAAAGCGCGGTGCCACTTACTGTGCGTTAGTTTCGGCCACTTTGT
Organism: Hyalomma asiaticum; assembly: GCA_013339685.2. NCBI lineage: Eukaryota > Metazoa > Arthropoda > Arachnida > Ixodida > Ixodidae > Hyalomma > Hyalomma asiaticum. The sequence continues at coordinate 130,108,803 of CM023483.1, read as the reverse complement.
CGCGATGTGGCCGATCGTCATCAGCTCCTTCGATATAGATATATATACAGTTTATGCATTCTGGTTTCGTGTAAGTTATTTACCGGGGATATATTGGTTGGTATTTGCAATCACCCGTTTAGCTTTCTTACCGGCAACTGTGTAACGCTAGGCGTTCCTGCTGATAATCGTGCAAAGTTTTACAATTATATGTATGATCGACAAGGTGCACATTAATTATAATTATAGATCGCGTACTTATGTAGCCGTCTGTGTTATGTTTCTTACGAGGTGTGCAAACTAAAGTACATCCAAATGCACCGAGTGTAAATCACGCCGCATTAAGTGTTGATATATATCTATTATTTCTAATCAAACCCGCATTTCATTCTAGTATGGGTGAGTATATATATATATATAATATATATATACACGGTGTCCTTGCTTATACATGTTAGACATGATCAACACTTTTCATGCACATGGATGTTGTATCTTAACGTTTGTACGCATTGAATTGTCACAGTCATATTGTATATCTTTTTATTTATCATTAAATTATGATGTAAATGTATGCACAGTACAATCCTGTGTTACAACAACTGAGCTGCTAAGTTTCACTTAATAGAACAGCCTAGCATAATAGACGTGCACATGCAGACGCACACCTGCATGCATTCTGTTCACATTATATAGCAATATAACAAATATATCCACTTATTTCCTGTACGCTTTTCTGTACGCCAGCTTAACTGAAAAAGTTACCATGCCAGAATTACTCAGTGCATGCATTCCTACATAGGCTATTCTACACAGGTTGCACTATAAGTCGGCTCCAAAAACAGGCATTGGAGAATTGGACCATTGTTTGGGCCAAACAGAATAGCATTGTGTCCTGCTTTGTTTCACTGTACCATTGTTTATGCTGTATTGCCATAATGTACCTGCCTTCTTAATCCTGCTCTTCAAGTATGTCCAGAACACCGCAATTAGAAAATGTACCGCTGAAACATGATGCAAGTGCTGGAAAGCTTGTTAGCCATGCTCAACTGCAGAGTAATAGCATTATTACAAATCATAGCACCACGTATATCTAGAGTTGTCTCTTATTGAGTTCTATATTTTTTCAGTTTCAAGGGGTAAAGATTTGGTGCTGTTTTTCAATGTGATAACTGGGGAAACATCAGACTTTTTTGTGATATGTTATACCAAGAATTGAGTTTGTTTGGGTTATATTTACAAATTCATATTTACAAACAAGAGCCATGTAGTGTCTGGTGTGCTGTACACATGTTGTGAATTTTATTACACGTCAATGGTGTTAACTTCAGCCAACAGGACGCAACTTCATTGTCCCAGTGTGGGACAGCAGAGGTGTACAGCATGTACACCTCTGCCAGCTGGAGCATGTACAACTGAAACAATAGAATGCATGCTATGTGGTACGTACTGGGGTTTGGTGAGAAATTGAACCTGATTTTTTGGATATGTACGTGTTTTGGGGTGTAAAAATTGGGTACAGTCGGATTTCACCAAAGAACAAATAACACCATGTATGTACGTCTTAAACAACTTTGTGAGTAAAGGAGCTTGGAGCTCACTTTGAAACATTATTCTGCACTTCATGCCAACGGTCTCCTCTCAGGTGGATAGGTTGAAGGAGTTCGTTAATATGAGAGCACTGGCAAAACACCTTTCACATGACACATGCACTGTGCAGACTGTTTATTTCAATCCTTGATCATATTGATCCTTTTTAATTCAGTTTATCAAAGAAGCGATGGCAATATATGTATGTTATGTCCTTTCATGCTTATTTCTGCGTCCAGACAGTTCACGCTTCACATTTGCCATGTGTGTTTCCTTGTATGTGTTGCCTACACACTTTTTGTCAGAGCTCCTAACTTTGCAATGCTTCTTGCAGGTTCTCTGATGTCCAGCTTCTGCTAAAGCACCGAGTATAATTCATGGTTGCTAACACACAGCTTTTTAATATTTTATACCCTTACCTATTTAACCTAAGAGGCAAGCATGGAGGTTTTGGAACACTATTTTAACTCCATACTAAAGTTGTCTTGAACTGCTGGACATGACATGATTACCCATCAGTTAATCATGGCATCGTAAGCCATATAAAAATTTGCCGACTTTGTTAGTAGGCAAGATGTGATGGTGTGAAAGGGTACACGGGAGTATGTGTTGCATATGTTTGTTCAAGCTGTTCTCTTCATGCTGCAGTTATAAGGACTGTTCATGATCTCATGATGCCTTCTGCATAGTAAAACTGAAATTTCATAGTGAGAACATGAAATAGCAGGTCTGGCATTTACCAGTGTATCTTATCAGCCTTAGAGCATTCCAGAGCTCTATATTACATAAAAAAATGTGAAAATTAATTTATAAATCTCATGTAACCTCGGTAATACAAAGAGCTTTAGAGCTTGCATATGAACATAGTTTAGTGTTCTCATTATCTTAATCTAATCATTATCTCGATCATTAATCTTGATCTTAATCACTAACTTGATCTAATGACGTTATCTTGAATGGCATGAGTTTTGCAGGCTTACAGCCAAGGCACTTGACGAAATGCATCAAACAAAAGAGAAATCATTTTCCCAAAATTACAGAGTTTTAAGAATTGACGCAGTTTGGTGTGCCCACAGCTTTAAAGTCATGATACAGAACGCATTTTTACCTGCAGAGCATGTATCGGTCATACTTGTGCATTCATTTTTTTGCCTCTGCGCACTCACATCATGATACCATTGGTCACTCTTGCTTTCATGGTTTAAAAATACATGAAAGCTGTTGTTAGCTAGTGCGTATTGAAGACTTCATGGTCTGATATATGTTAGGACCAGTCATGTGCGCAATATTCACTGGAAGAAAATGTAACAAAGATGTATATGTATACATATATTTTTCCTTGTTTTCTATACTGTCCGTACCGTCACCATTGTGCCAGTTCTTATAGTTACATCATAACTAGTATAATGTACTGTATTTATGGAAGTTCCAGAATGTGCAGATGGATCGTGGCTTACAATAGCACTGTGTACCATAACCAGTTTGCAGTTGAAGAGCTCTCCTGTAAATTAAGCACTTCGCGATGTCCATACAATGACACTCAAAACACTACTACCGCACCAGAGCAATCAAATTCCAATGCGTTATTTCCAAATCATTAAAAATGCATTGCTCTCATTTCATATTTTATGTAGAACAATGCCTTCTTTAGGTCTCGCAGCATCCAAAGCATCAGTTCTTATAATAGCCCAGTTGTTTGTTGTGCCAAAATGGCGTTAGTTTGAACAGCAGCGAAGAATTTCAGTGTCCCTTATCTTCACTGAAGCATATGAAATGGTGCTTGTGGTGCCATCATATTTCTTCTTTTTTTCCTGTGGCTAATTCACTTATATGTTCACCCACTCATGTTCTGAAAAATATGGGAAAAAATTATGGGTGTGCAAATATTTGAAATGTCAAATAATTTTCGAGTAGGGCTCGCTATTTGATTCAATTCACACCTAACTTTTACTATTCGGACTATTCGAACTTGGTGATTAAGGGGGAAAAAATGTGCTATGACTCGTGACGAGTGGCCCATTCCCGCATGCAGTACGCTGTGCCACATAACACCTGTGTACTGCGGCGAAGTGAATGCTTGCGCAGCAAAGCTAAAATACGTGTACTACACGCAATTTGGCGAAGCCAATACTTGTGTACTGCAAGAAAGCTAACACTCGTGTACTGCACTGAATTTAGACCAGCTTGCTATTGGACAGTTATTCTGTTGGACTGTTACTTTGGAATGACACTGTGGAAGCACACCCAGTCATCCAATAAATTTTTTTTGCCCACCACATTTCTCCATAATTTGACCTGGTGTTATTAAAAAATATTCAAGAGATATTCGATTCACACTTGAAAACAAATATTCAAATTTGCTTTGCACCCAAAAATTTTGCTATTTGCATAGTTCTAGTAAAAAACTATTATTCATGTTTATATTGTATGTTAACATGTTTCCTTCCGTCTTTGCCATTTTCTTTTTCAGGTCTGAGCAATGCAGGACTGGAATTATGAAGATCTTCATTATAGTTGGAACACATAGTTGCTAGCAAAGGCATTGAGCAAGAACAAGAACATGAGCAAGAACAATATGAGCAAGAACAAATATGGCGTGTCACAAGCCACTGATATAAAGAAAACATCTTATTTTACTTTAAAATTTAATACACTGCCCTTTTTTACAGAAGAAAAGTGAACTTTTCCTGTGAAAAGTGATTTTATTTCATCTTTAGGCTAGACAGTTTCATAACTTTTAATTATGGCTTCCACGTTCATTTGTAACATCAAATTTTTATACAAAAAGAAAAGCATGTTTGATGATGTGAGCTGTGATTTCATCCTGGGCTTCATATAATATTGGCTGCGTAATAGTTCCTGATTAAATGCAGTGAACTCCCGTTAAAACGAACTCGGTTAAGACAAATTCTCGGATATAACGAACAAACCACATAAGCATGTTTTTTTTGGTTTCCCATAGACTCAGTGCAAAAGAAATCCTCTTAAGAGGAACCCCCTCACAGGTAACCTTCTGTTAAGAGGAACTTTCCCAGTGCTGTGGACAACCACCCCTAGTTTACTGTAGGGGGCCCCAAGGGCTGGGCAACTGAGTTCTTTTGTTGTCTCCCCACCAAGGAGAGTACAAAGGAACCAAAGACTAAGTAATTAGGCAAAGCCACTTAGGTGCCCGCAATAAAACTCTGTTACAAAGATTTATTGTCAGGGACCCCAAGTGCTAGGGGCACCCTGCCTTCTTGGGCCCTTTTGTTGTCTCCCCACCTACTGTTCAGCACCTACAGGGAGAGTACAAAGGAACACAAGGCAAAAGAATCCAAGAGGGCTTAAGCAGAGACTCTGGGTACTTGAATAAAGTTGCCCTCCTCCTCCCCCCTCCCCATCTAGTAGAGCAGTGGTAAAGCAAAGCAGAAGAAATGAAAAAGGGAGGACAGGGCCTCCCACAAAGGGGCAAAAAAAAGGAGTCCCATACAGAAAGTGAATGCTGCTTTTTATCCACAACAACAAAGTGTACACAATAGACCTTTTTTGCTGATCAGCACCTCCTGGGGCAAGTGCAGGAAAACTACCCTGAAGATAGGCCTAGTTTCTAGTCTGGGCAGTAAAGTATCCTCAGAGATGCGCCACAATGCCAAACACATTGACTGGCAACACAACTGGCATGCTCAGTGAAGTTCTTGAAGTGCTTTCGAAGAATACGGGAGGTAGCTTGTGCCTGCTTAAGTTCTCTAACGAACAATCTTTCCCAGCAGCATAGAGATGTGGGAGGATACTTGAAATAATTAGACGAAATGTTATTTATGGCTGCTTGCAGGTGCTTGAAGACAGTTTTCAAGTTGGGTAAAAATATGGTGTCATTTGTAACTACTTGATTGACTTTTTGAAGTAAGATGTTTGGATCCACCTGGGCAAGTGGCGCAATCCATTGTTGGAGGCGCTTCTGATAAAACGAACAAATTGTCGAAGCCCCCCAAGTTCGTCTTAAAGGGAGTCTACTGTATAATATTGATCTGTGGAGCGCGAATATGCTTAAATAAACGATGTTCTTTGTGTACTTGTATATAAACTAAATAATATGTTATAACCAAGATATTAAGAAAATATAATGTTGACATGGTGACATATTAAAAATAATCTTTTGTGCATCATTTTCCTGGCATTATCAGTACAGTCTCTCTCAAAAATCACTTGGATAAGTTGAAGCGAACCTGACAAAAGCAGAATTATGTAAATCACTTTAAGCAACGCATGCAGGAACACTTATTTTATTGTAGATAACTGATGTAAGGCAACTTGTACCCAGTGAAGCCCTCTTTGTTGACTAAGCTGACATGCTATGGTTTTCTCCACCTTTTCTCCAATCAAATCTCTCTTTCTGGCTGCCACAGGGACTTCTCTGCGTGTTTCGTTCCAAGTTGAAGAAGCATTCGCTTGAACAAGTGGAGAACAGTCTTCTCTGGAGTTGGCCTACCTGTGTCGATGTTTACAAGTTGCAAACGGAGGCTGCAATAAGCACTCCATGCCTGGAGAAACGGTGCAAATATGGAATCGCTGCTTTCTGAGGAACACTGAACTTGCTCAAAGTTTGCTTTTAGGTTTGCTATGATGGACTGCAATGTGAATGTTTGCCTCTGCGAGCTTGTGCACTCATCTCTGTTCTTGGCACCATTTAGAGCTGCTTAGCCTTTACTTGTGTGACAATCAAATGTGTTGAAGTGTAATGCTCAGGTGAAGCACTTAGCAGCATGCTGGGTGATGTATGCCCACAGCTTCCAGTATCAGCATTCTTTTCAGACATTGTGCCATAGAGTTTGATGTTTTGATGTCATTCATGGTTTTGCTGTGATGATTAGGGGGAAGAATTAGCAGTGTTTTAAGGGATAGTGTAACAATAAGTTACTTCGGTTTCAAAACAAAATCAGGTCAGTACAAGAGTCAGTAGAGTGAAGATCTGAACACTGAATGCAATTGTGCATGGTTGACTAATAAGTAAAAGTGGAATATAGTGATAATAGACCAGTGACCACAAAGAAAATACAAATTAATCAACAGAAAACGTCTCTCTGTGTGAAGGGGCACAAACCTGACAGTTTCTCTTATTCAACTTTCTTGCATCTGACTCTCTGTTATTTTCTCAGTGGACTGATGGCCCGGTAACACTAATGCTGGATTGCCTAGGTGGCAGCCTACTCCATTAAGTGGTGGAAACCTGGAGGATAACAAAAAATCTTGCGATGAAGGACCATATGGTGTACAGTGCAATGAAAGATGATAGTATATGTGTTACATTAAAGAGACAGCAAATGTGGGTTCGGTCCCCAGCGATGGCTGGTGTATTTTTTCATCCACTTTAATTTCTTTCCGTTTGTGTCACAATACAGCTGAAAACTACAAACAACTCGCCTTATGCATTCCTTGTCCTCATTGTCTGTTAGATTGACCTAACCACTGACGTAGATTTTCCGTTTTCTCTCGTTGCTTGGTGACAGTCCAGCCAGCTGTGAAAGAAGCAAGAGCAGGCAGGAGAGAAGGAGGGTTTATCTGTTGTTAGGGTGCATTGGTGATCCTCTGCTCTGGGCGAGGAGGACATTCTGCAGCCATGGAGAAACCTGTTCCTTTATATCCTAGCTGGCCCTGCGGCATACCGCCGCTTTGACGATGTAACTGCAACGAGTTCACAGCAAGTGGAACAAGCTTTGTCGTGCATTTACCTAAATTTCTCAATGAAGACTGCGATGGCATAGATACTATTGACATTTCATTCCTTCTCAAGCACTCACCCAGCATTCAACCAAAAAATTAAGTGCAGCTTGCACTAAGTTACCCAGGGCTGAGTCACAGGGAAGTTGATGCTGATGGTCACCTTGCTTGTCCTTTCTTGGGTGGTTTGAATTTGGCGGGGCCATGTGGCTAGTCAGGATGCGAAGAGCAGCTGTGCCAGGTGGTTGCTAGGCAACGCGAGACACAGCTTGTTGAGTTTTTTGTAGACGTCATACCGATCAACTTACGGCGAGCATAACAGCCTCGGATGTGAAAACGTTTGCCCTTAGTGTTCCTTTAATGTGTCTTCTGAAGTTCAGGAAAGGTGCTGTGCTGCATTCGCGCAGTGTGTAGTTCAGAAACTTGTCAAGCCGAGGCATACATCTATGAACAAGAAACCAAACAGACAAGTTTGAGCAAACAGTTCCTTAAAAAAACGCCTTCATCTCTTTCTAGTGTACAAAGCTCTGACCATGTTATGTATTCTTTCTTTTTCTTACGTACATATTTCAACCCTAAAACTCTTTTTTTATTTGTGTGTGCGCATTTGTTATATCTATTAAATATATGACATTGTCTGTAACGCCATAAACTTGAATGTAGGTCAACCCCTCCCCAAACATTCGCAAGTCAAAAGAAAAAACTGACTGGCAACACATTTCACTTTCGATTGTAAGTCGACCCCCCAACATTGGACTTCAGATGTCACCGAAATTCTTTATTCAGAAATACCGTGCTTTGCCCAAAGGCGTGTAAGCAGGGGGGTTACAGCTTGGAAAAGAACAAGTCTTCGTTATGACAGCACACTTGGTCACAAGACAATTGATTGCACTCTTTTATAGTATGAACAAAAAAAGAATTATCATAAAGGTTCGTGGCAGTCTGGTATTCTTGAATTGGTCAACTTACAACCGTGTGAGTACAGCAAATGCGGGTCAATCAAAAGTTATTCTTCTCTGCTAATCACTGCCAATTTCTCATTCTACTGACAGACTGCTCAGCAAAGCCGGTGCCGGCGTGCACTGCAGAGCCGGTGAAGCGGGAAGGGATCAGCTGCTCGCTGTGTGGCACGGACCTGGTGACGGAAGACCAGTTGCGAGCACACCGTTGCAGTGAGAGGCCCCGGGGGCGAGGGCGCTACACTTGCCGCTACTGTCGCTTCGCCTGCAACGACCGGCTTGAACACAGCCTGCACCAGACGCAGCACCTCAAGGACAGGCCGTTCAGGTGCGCCTGATTGTAGGGCTCAGGGGAGAGGGGAGGGGTTCAGTGTCAAAACACCCCCCAGAATTTGCTGCATACGCCCTTCCCACCTCTCCAACTCCTTATGCCCTTTTCTTAATCACGTTATTTACGCACCACATCGAGATGTAAAAGCAAAAATAGGAAAGATGTCGGTTTTTAGCGTAGATATTGCAGTGAATGATGCACCTAACTCTCCAGCTTTGCTAAAGCACTTCCTTCGTTCAAAAATTCCTTGAAAGATGTTTCTGGCTATGCCATTGATAGGGTTCTGTGTGTGTAGGGATATATGTTTATGACTGCAGGGTTCTGTGCATACATGACTGTGTTGGCTTTATGTAAGGTCTGACCGTAGGGTTCTGTGTATATGAGTGCAGTGTTCTGAACATGGCCTCCATAATTCGGCGATCTGGCAGGTCTTGCTCCAGCTGCACCATTTTCCGCTCTCCCCAGCAAAAAAAAAAAAAAAAGTGTAATGCGCCTCGCGCAGCCGCTTGCCCTGAGAAGGAACTATCGTATTTGCACGAATATAACGCACACCTTTTTTCCGATAAAACGGGTCTCAAAATTGTGTGTGCATTAGAATCGAGTGTGAACGAAAGACGCCATTACCATATCGCCGTCAGCGTCAAAATGGCCATCTCCTACACGCTTGCACTGTCAAACGGTCACTGCCGGAAAAATGAGCTAGCGGCGCGACGCTCTTTGGCACACATAGTTTCTGTACCTTCTATGTCACCGCTGGTCCCCCGCATAACGACGCCACGACACACATGTTGCGTGGGCCGATGATACTAGCCACGCCGGCTTGGCCGTCTTGCCTAGCCGCACAAGCCTAGCCGCACGAGCTTTCGATAGCATTCGAGGGTGGCTGTAACGGGAAAATAGATGTTTCCCATCAACGCACGCAAAACGGCTTATCATTGCATTTCTCCTTCATATCCGGGCTGAGCCCGAGCGTTCAGTCATGCATGCAGCTTGACGTCCGAGATTGCATCGTGACCACGCCCTGACCATGCTTAAGCTTAGCTGCGCCACCCTGCGCAGTACACATGGCAGCACGCGGCAGTGTGTGTGAGGTAACTGCGATAGCACGGAGGAATGCTGCACTGCGAGCAAATTATGTTACCGCCGATTACACGTGGCTACACCCGGCAACGTGCGGCAGCTTAATCGAGACGCAGGACTTATGAATCGGCGTGCCGAACGTCTTCGAGACACCGCGGATCAACTGAAGCGGGACTGCAGGGGTTCAAAGTTAGTGGTGCGTCTATTATGCAGGTGCCTTCATTACGCGAGTGTGGCATTTGGTTTTATGAATGTGAGAAGGTTGATTACTAAGGACATTTTTTTTTTTTTCGTGTCACGAAAAATGGATGCACGTTACAATGGATGTATCACTTTTTTTTTTTTTTTGTAGCGGTAGACTTGCGCACGTCACAATCGAGGGCGCGGTAGAGTCTAGCAAATACGGTATTAGCCGTTGTGTCCGGCGCCCGCAAAAGCCGCACTTCAAGGCAGGTCGCGCGACGTCTCAAAGAGCGCACTGGATCATTTTCCCACTTCGCGGTGCATTTTCACATCCAAAGAAAGAAAGCGCTCAGATCTTCCAAGTGTAATGAAATGATTTTTTCACTGCATTTTTTTTTCGGCTGCGTTTACGAAGGAAGGCATATAAGCTTCTCAGTTTTCAGAACATATTGTTGCCACGGGCTCCGTAGAACTGCTTACCGTCCATAGGCTGGCACGTCCACCTTTGATGGAGACAACACAATGTGGAACCATCACGTTCTTCTTCATGCAGTTAACATGCACCGGCTCTACGGTGGCGTCGAAACTGTCACAATCTGCGCCACGACAAACAACAGCAACACGGGCAGTAGACGACGGAGGTACGACAGCGTCGCCACGAACACATAATGTAGCTTCGTGTGCAATATGTCATTGCAAGGACACATCTTTTCATTCATGGTAGTACTACGCAATTTTAATCTTGGCCATTTCTTCGCTGCAGAAAATTTTATAATTTGGGAAATACTGAGGGTTCTCTGGGATCCTTTTCCGCTCAAAAGTTGTGTGAGTGGAAACTGGGCTAATTAGGGTTGGTGAACTGTGGAGTGCTTCTACCATGGCACATCCCATAACTATGCGGTTGCGCACATATAATCGTGAGGAGGCCAAACACAAGCATAGCTACTTCTTGTATTACAAGAAGACATTTTTTTACATAAAAGCCACATGAGGTGTAATCATCATTATCGCTTCCGTATGCCTGTGTTCAATGGATAAGGCCAACAGCTCTGATGGTCACTCATAGAAATTAATACGTTATTGTATTTAATATTTGCATTATCATTTTTTTTATGTTTAAGGAAGTCATTTGTGAGCAGCACATGTTTCCAGGAGCTTAGCAGAAGGAAGTAGTAGCTGCTCTTGTCACTAGGCGGATGAGTGGTGGTCGGGATATATCCTGACCCCTTCTTAATTATTGAATGTGTACCCCTAAGAAGAGGATGCATCTCAGAAGCATCCTTGTAAATGACCCCTCTTTATAGCTGATCCTCCTGTTGGAAAGATCCTGCATCAGCCGCTTATTGTACTTGGTGCAGGAGTGAGCCCATCTGTTACAAACCAATTGTCGTCACCAGAAAAAATGTGACTGAGAAACTGCACGGAACACCGACGATGTGGATCGATGTCCCATTTCAAGGTAGAAATGATGTGGAGGGAGCGCTTTTATGTTCACTTAAAATTTTCACCATGACTTATGAAATGAGGTGCTGAGCACAAAGGGGAGAGGGCCATGGGGCTATGGTATTAGTTCAATGGACTCCCACACGAGTCAAAGCCAAAGGACTCATTCACATTTACTCACCAGCCCGCTAGTGTCTAGTCCAGCCGAGTATAATTTCGGTGAGTTTGAGTCTGAATGAGCCTCAAGGAAAAAGTAAACGCTGTGAGTGAGTCCGTGTTTGTTATTAATATGATTTATTTCGATTACATAATCAGATGCCGAAATCACTGCTGTGGTGGCAACATGAAAGGCTTACCCAGTAAGCGCATATTTCATAGGAAAGAAAGACACATTTACAGAATAGCATGGCAGGCACACCGATGTGGGGCACCTTGAAATAATTTATGCCGCTCGAGGTTATCTTGCATTAATTACAATTTATGTAGGCAGGCGATTACGGCAGGTTTCCGAGGGCAGATCGTGCTGCGTATTGCTTCACAGCATATGTAGAAGGCAAATGCTGTGAAGAAGTTAGCACTAATACTTGCTTGCAAAACTGCTTTGAAACTGGCCACTTGTGTGAGCCAGTTTTGAAATAGCATCACCGAATGGAAGATGTATATGCCCATGGCATACATATCCCGCCAATTTCAAAGTATAGTGCGCGTCCGGCACATGAGGGTCTTTTGCAGAGATTCCATTTCTATGCACTTGAAGTCACTCATAGCAAATCACTATCAGCTGGTGTAGGTCTACAGAAAAAAAAAAAAATTAAATGCATTTGGCGGTAAATATGCTCAAGAAAGCATTTTGCCTCACTTACACCTTGTGCTGTCATTTCTAAATCAGTTGATCAGACAACTGCACAAAACTGTGCTTTTCTCACCTTGTCAAAGCTGCAGCAAATAGTACTAACTAGGCACCCAAAAGCCTCCCCAACTCATCGGCTGTGAGCGCCACAATGCCGAGGAGGAGCCGGCCACGCCCACCTCAAAACTTACGTTCACTCGGTGCAGTTGGGACGGCCGGAGAGAAACTTGCTGTGTATGCAATCTCGGAGGCCGTGGTCTGACATTAAAGTTCTATGTAAACAGCCCGACTGGGATGCATAGCAAAACACCAATGATGGCACTAAGATGGCAAAAAAGCTAAGACATGCGCAGTACTTGCAACACAATTTTTTTTTATTGAAAAGCAGGCATACTCTGCTGCTTTTTTTTTCCAATCACTTCTGTTTTTGTTCCTTGTAGTTTTGTTTTAGTGTGCATTGTGCCATCCAGTTAAGCAGTCAGTAACATTTAACAACTGGCACAGTTTGTTTCTCTGCTGTACAGTATAGGAAAGGCTCTTGTTACATGAATTGCAGAACACACTACAAAGAAGTGAGCTGCCCTAAGCTTTAATCTATGTTCAGTATATTGCAGTGATCCTTTTTGGGTAAAATTCCACACCAACAATCAGGAAATCATGAAAAGAATGAGAAAATTTCAGATAAAATTATTCTATTGACCAAAAATGTCAAGCTTCCACTAGCAATGGCAGCATATTTCGATTCTTATCAAAATTCTGTCATGGCAGAGTTTGTAACAGTAATCAAGAAGAACTGTCATTGGCATCCATCATTATCATTACATGATGGCTTACTGTTGTGTGACAGCAAAGAATGGAGTATCCTAAGCTCTGTACTTAAAGATAAAGTACTTTATGGGCATTCATATGTTCCCAGAAAATATCCAAAGCATGTTGATAGTGGTGGACATTGTAGTTGACCACCGGAGTTTAAGGTGCAAATCAGATATGAGCGACAAAATGACATAGACAGCAAAATGATGGAACTGGATTTGCACCGCTCCATCATTTTAGGGGCGAAGCTCCTCTTAGTCTAACCTTGTCACGCGTCAGTCGTCAGGCGTAACCCGCGTGCCTCTCACTCTCTCTCTCCCTGCGCGTGCCTCCCGGCGCGTGCCTCTGCTGTCTTGTGAGAGAGACAGAGACAGAGAGAGAGCGAAAGGCGAGCGTTGGCTATGGAAACGCTCTTTCTTAGAGGAACGCTACCAGCTCACAAAGAAGGAGAACACGCCCTCACCCGCGAGAGACAACGTTGGTGCAGGCAGCGTCTCCTAGCGAGTTTCTTGATTGAGAAATACCGACTGCTCACGTTGGAGAAGCGTTCACCGGCAACTCATATATATATATATATAAGCACTGGATCTTGACTTGCAATGAAGTGCCGGTGGGAGATTTCACTTGTGCATAGTTGAACCGTGAGGATTCGTAGCGTGCGCGTTAACTAAATTAATCTGGAACTCGGGACGATCTACGATGAACCTCCCGAGCTTCGCCCACTCATCATCATTCACTCCATGGATATGCTGTAATTTTTTGCTGTCCCTTCAACCAATGGGAAGTAAACAGCTGCCACTTTCTGAACTATACTGCTAACTATATACAAATAGCCGTTACTTATATCCACATCTAAGCAAGCTATATTGCTTCAATATCTACAAATAGATGTCATATGTTGAATTATATGTGGTATCTATGTATTTTCTGTTGAGTTCATTCTATAGGCAACAAATATGTAGTGTATATGTGTGACCTTGTTGTACTGATATAATACTATTACAATTTATTCCAGTTATAACAATAGTTAATCGCATCAACGTTCAAGTGTTACTGCAGCATGAGCTATTTGCCTTTACTCCTGGCTGTAATATGATATACGAGCATGAGTGCTCAGCTAGAAGGAACCAAAGCAGCTGATATTCTGGTAAGGATAAGCAAAAAGTTCAAATTAACAGCAGTAATCGAATGGTGTAGCTTGATTGAGGAAGGTTTTAGAAGCACTTAAAATGCAGTAAGCCAACCCAAAATATGTAGTATGTTTGAATTAACTGGTAGTTTGAATGATCAGAATTAGAATGGTTTAGAGTCTACTATAGCTGTCGCTTTACATCCATACCAATACAAGCTATATAGATATATAGATGACATTTATTTGATTATATACGGCATCAAAATATTTTCATTAGAGCTATTGACAACAAATATATAGTATATATGTAGGACCCTGTTCTACCGACGTCAAACTAATAAACTAGAACCCACTTATTGCAATAATTAATTGTCACAAAGATTCCAGTGTTATTACAGCATGTAAGTTCAAAGCCTGAATTCTAAGATCTTGTTTTTCCCTCTCCTCTATCACAGTCTTGCCCAACATGCAGCATGACCAACTCCCCCAAATATTACTACTGTTAAGTTTGACTTGGTGTAGCCTTGTAAATAAATACTATACAGTCGAATCTCGATGTAAGCAATTTGATATAACGAATTATCGGTTTTGACTTAAACGAAAAATAGTATTGCCATTAAAACAATACTATGTATATACATTTTTGTCGTGGATCATCGGGTATAACAAAGCTACTTCCACATCATATAGACCTATTCCATGTTGGTAAACAGTGGTAGGCACCGGCGATATAACCAGGGCTTGTGTCGACGTCGCGGCGCGGAGGCCCCGCCCACCGCTTGCCGCGGCCCCGCACGGTCGCGCCACCGCCGCCGGCGAAGCGCGTGCGAAAGCTGCCTCCGAGCACGGGGCGTCGGAGCGCCGACGGGTGTTTACAACAGTTTTCGAGGGGCAGCCGCGTGAGATGAAGTCGCGTTAGCTCTGTAGGAAGCATTCGATGAATGTAGAAAAGAATGTGCTGACGACCAGCTATGACAAGATGTGAGAAATTGATTGAAAGGATAAGCACCTTGCAACATGATGCGAACGATCGCGAGCTATCATGTCGGCATCGCTTCATGCGTATGCTTTAATTCGGTAACTGGCGCAAGGATGAACCACTTGCAACAGTGAGACTTGTTTAAATACGACTTGAAGATGCCTCAGCTAAAATACTGTTTCGGACTAAAGCCTCTAATCCCTACACGAAATCCTTGCGCAAAAACAAATGTAACTCAAGCATGCGATATTGGTGACGCTAGAACCTATGTAAATACGGCTGTGATAACGCACACACACAAAAATGCAATGACGAGCCAAGGACAAGGCTCTCAAATAACTGACAGCAAGGCGCATAACCGCGGCTTGCGGCTCTGCCCATACGCTGAGTTCCGATCGTGACGGCGTGAAGTCCTGTGACGACGCGGCACATTTCAAGCGTGTAGTTCATTCGAGCAGTCTGACAATCGAAAAAAAAAAATTAAAGCGCATCGTAACCACTACAGCATTGCCAAAGACACTTCTCGTGTGTATGCTATCGCAGCCACAAGCAATTTGCAAAAGCGTCGCTGTAATCGGCCTTTCGCTCACGGCTACGTGAATTAAGCTCTTATATATTTGTTTCATTTGAGTGATTGAAATTTGTATGACGTATGTATAGCTTCCCCACTTCAATAATACACGGCGACCGCGATTACTTCTACACATCGAGCTAAGCTAACGTCGTGCGCGCTTTGCGGTAAGCGTCATCGCTCTGTGTCCGCACTTTGTTTATGCCAAGAAATTTGGTGTCGAGCATTACACTTGCCAAACTTGTGACAATGCTATTTCTCTCAAATGAAACAAGCCGCACTAATGCCAAATAATTACCCATACGCTTAACCGTGACGAAAATGTTTGGCGCATAACTGATGCGCCAAACAACCGGCATTACAGGTTCGTCCCTTTCCTTAAGACAGACATAAGCAGGAAACCGATAAAAACCTATCGCACATATCTTGTGCGTTGCTGAGCAACCAACCCACGGCGCAGGTCATCGGTAAACACTTTTTTCTTCATTTCACGGCGGTGAGAAGCGCACGCACCAGCGAAAACACAGCGGCTGCTACGGTAGGCGCGCTGGCGGTTGCCTACCATGCGAAACCAAAACTCCCGACGACAGCGCCTCCGCATCTTCGTGACGTAGGCCGGGTGGAATAGGTCTATTGAATTCCTTATATAGTGTGGCTTGACTGTAGTATAGATTTAAATAATGCTTTTTGCCTTTTTTTTTTTTAAACAACGGCGAAACTGGGCTGCCCTGGACATTATTTCATTGGCCATTGTTTAGCTTGGCAAAGCACTAGGTTGCCAGCATCATTTCATTTTCGCTAAAAATAAGTCCTTTTCGCTAACATTTATTCCATTTCACTAACAAGCATTGCCCCAAACTCCTAGAACATGATATAATATGCTCATAAACTAGCGTGTCATCTTGGTAATCTTTATTTCTTTTTTCACAATCAACATGGTTTTTGGCCTGGCTTTTGATGTGATCACAGCTTTTTGAATTTGTTACTAAATACCACTTAAACCTAGATTCATTTTTCAAACAGATCAGATGTCATCTATCTAGATTTTATCAGAGCTTTTGACTGTGTTCCCCATCAGCAAGTTTTGGCCAAGCCCTCGTGCCTCCAGCTGGACCCTCTCATGTCATCATGGATCCATTGCTTTCTGACAAACTACCTCCAATGCACAGTTGTTCGTAATCATTGTTCTGCCACCACTAATGTAATTTCTGGAGTACTACAGTGATCCGTCCTTGGTCCTCTCCTCTTTCTCATCTTCATGAACGACCTTCTTACTCCTATTCAACTTTTTACAGATGATTGCATTCATTATCATCGCATCACTCACCATACTGACCATGATATGCTTCAAAATGGCTTACAACAAGTCAAATCCTGGTGTTCAAATTCACTAATGAAACTCAACATCTCGAAATGCAAAGTGATGCAAGTATCTCATAAGTGCTCAGACAGTGATTACATGTACTCCCCAAACTAGATAGCTTTATCCTCCATCGAATCGTATTGTTATTTCAGTATCACGGTTAACAGCAAGCTGACTCGGTCTAATCACATCACAAAATTAGCTGCCGATACTACCAAATCACTTGGTTATGTCAGACATTCCCTTTCCTTGTGCTTCTCATCCATGCAAAAACAGGCTTAGGAAGTTTTTATTCGGAGTAAGCCTGAATATGCCTCAGCCATTTGGAATCCTCATCAAGCACACCTTATTAACACTTTAGAGTTGGTATAGAACAGTGTGGCCAGATTCATCTCCTCCAGCTACGGCCATGATAAAAGCGTCAGTGCCATCAATTCATTCCTTGTTGCTTTGTTGGAAAATTGCAAGGCTGTGCTTTTTCTATCAGCTGTACTATAACTTCTGCATGGTTAACTCCTTAACCCCCCAACCCATACATCTCGTTGCCTTTTTAACTCTTGCAGCATCCAGCGGTTGCGTGGTTCAACGTCTTCTTTTAAGGAATCATTTTTGCCTATCGCCATCACGGAGTGGAACATCTTGCCAGACACTGTCGTCGCCGAGCATAAACCCAATGTTTTGAAGCAGTTGCTTAGTTGCTTACCGATCACCTCACGTTGTAATATTCGTAATGACCTTATACCTTTTTTTTTTCTTTTTGAAATTATAACTTTCGTGCATCTAAAAAAGCATTGTGTGCTTCGATGTTGTGACCTATCTGTTTTATGTGTTACTTCCTATGTACTCCCCGCCCCCTTATGTAATGCCCCGGCCGGGGCCTTTAAAGGAAGAATAAATGATGATGATGATGATGATGATGATATGCAGCTGGTGCTCTCATCCTGTGACGCATTGCTTGCAGCTGTGGCGTGTGCGGCAAGGCATTTGCACGCAACAGTGATCGCAACCGGCATGTCAAGATCCACACGGGGGTCCGGCCCTTCCAGTGTGACGTGTGTTCGCGCAAGTTCCGGCAGTCGTGGCACCTTCAATACCACCGCAGTACCCACACCGACTTCTGATGCCTGCAACACAGGTGGGAAAGGTGCAGACATTGTTCTGTATGGTGAAGTTGGGCGTGAAAGTGGCTGCAGAAGACAGCATAACCGCCAACTCGATCAAAGATCGAGGAGACTTGCTAACTAGAAAGCTCGCGGCGCTGTACACGCAATGCGTCTGAACATCAAATGTACCAGTAAGCTGGAAAAATGCAAAACATTCTATTATTGGACAAGAAGGGAGATGTAAAAGACTTGAAGAACTACAGGTCGATCAGTCTACTCTCAGCGCGTTACAAAACATTCGCAAAGGTTATCTCAAACAGAATAAGGGCCACATTTGAATTTAATCCACCGAGATAGCAAGCAGGGTTCAGTAAAAGGATACTCCACCATAGACCACCTTCATGTGATCAATTGAGTAATCGAGAAATCTGCTGAATACAACAAACCACTCTATATGGCTTTCATAGACTAGAAAATACTTTTGACTCGATAGAGATAACAGCAGTTCTGGAGGCACTGCGCCGTCAAGGAACATGTGATAGCTACGTAAATACAATAGCCAACGTCTGTAAAGATTCTACAGCCACCCTACAGCCACCCTTAGGAAAAGCAGGAAAATCCCAATACAGAAAGGTGTCAGACAAGGAGATACAATTTCTCCAATGCTATTTACTGTATGTTTAGAAGAAATCTTCAAAAGATTAGACTGGGTTGAAACGGGGCTAAGGTTTACAGTGAATATCTGAGTAACCTACGCTTTGCCAATGACATAGTCCTCTTTAGCAACGATGGTGACGAACTGCTGAAGGTGATTGAACACTTAAGCCGAGAAAGTGCTAAGGTAGGATTAAGGATGAACACCCAGAAAATAAAGATAATTCTAAGTGGCACAGGGGAAAAACATGTGACACATTAGAAGTCGTAGAAGAATACCTATATCTAGGATGGCTACTGACAGGAGAACCCATTCATGTAAAAGAAATCCACCGTAGAATAAACATGGGATGACGCGCGTACGGGAGACACTCCCAACTCATGAAAGGAAATCTACCACTATCACTCAAGCGGAAATTATATGACTACCGCATTTTACCAGTACTGACAGAAACTTGGAAAATTACAAAGAAGCTTGAAAGGACGTTAAGAACCGCGCAGCAGGTGATGGAACGAAAAATGATAGGCATTACATTAAGAGACAGAAAGAAAGCCGAGTGGGTCAGAAAACAGACGGGAGTCGCCGACATAATCGACGTTAAGAAGAAAAATGGACATGGGCAGGCCATGTGATGAGAAGGATAGATAACTGATGGACAGTTAGAATGACGGAATGGATACCAAGAGAGGGCAAGCGTAGCCGCGGACGACAGAGAGTAAGATGGGGGGACGAAATCAAGAAATTAGCAGGCGTCAAATGGAATCAGCTCGCGCAGGACAGGCAAGAATGGAGAGGATTGGGAGAGGCCTTCGTCCTGCAGTGGACATAACATGGGCTGATGATGATGATGAAATTCAGAAATGAAAATTTGGCTTCCATTTTGTCTTCTAATGTCGCTTATAAAGGGGCAAAATTAATGACAGCAGTGTTCCCGAAGAGTAATTTGTCCATCTAGACCGCTTTCAGCATTTCATTTTTTAGTATCCCGTTAAACTTTCTTAAAGGGGTCATGAAAAGATTATAGAGCCACCCAATTGTAATTTTGCACTGCTTCAGTAAGCATTTGACATACTGATTGCACAATGTTTCTGTGCAATATTCAGTGCACATTTAATGGCACCTGTTCGAAATCCTAGCATTTTGCACTTCCAAAATAACCATGTGACACTATTCAGCGACGTGTCACCTCAAGGCCGTAAAAATGTCAACATATCATTAACTTTCATTTGCTCTAAGATACTAAATGTATATGAAACCTACATAATAAGAAAATAGTTGGACTAAATACTACCTCGTTTGGTGCCGCTGTTTGAAAGCAAGGCTGGAGCATTGTTTGTTTTCTCATGGCTTCCAAGAGCACGCCAACCTGAGAGATGACTAAGACGACATCAGCTTCATAATTACAAGGAATGCATGCTGGGAAATTGAAGCCATGTTTTTATTGCTCTAAATCAACCCAGACACAACGAAACAATGTACGATACAGACCTACTCCACTGGCCTACGTCACAAAGATGCGGTGGCACTGTCGTAGGGTGTGTTGGTTTCACATGGTAAGCATCCACCGGCATGCCTACCGTAGCAGCCGCTATGTTTTCGCCGGTGTGGGTGCTGCTTAGCGCCGGGGAATGAAGAAAAAAGTGTGCTCTGATAAGCTGTGCCGTACATTAGTTGCACAGCAGTGAACAAGAAATGTGCGATAGGTTTTTATCGGTTTCCTGTTGATGTCTGTCTTAAGGGATGGGGTGAACCTGTAATGCTGGCTCATTGGTTATGCACACTTTCGTCACGGATAAACTTATGTTTAATTATTTAGCCGTTAGTGCGGCTTGTGTCATTTGAGAAAAATATCCTTGTTGTAAGTTTGTCAAGTGTAATGCTCGACACAAAGTTCGCTCGACACCAATTATGCGAATGAAATTTGCCACGTCATTTCAGGATTTTATGCCTTTATGATCCTTAACTGAGCATATGGGCAGAGCCGCGAGCCGCAGTTACGCACACCTCGCTGGCGGTTATTCGAGAGCCTCGTACTTGGCACATAATTGCTCTTCTTTTGTGTGTGTGTGTTATCACAGCCATATTTACATAGATGATAGCGTCACCAATACTGCTCTTTTCTTATGCTTGAGTAACTAAGTGGATACTTTTGTTTGTGCGCAAAGATTTCACGTAGGGATTGGAGGCTTTAGTTCAAAACAGTATGTTTAGCTGAGGCATTTTCAAGTCGTATTTAAACATGTCTCGCTGTTCCAGGTGCTAGTTACTGAATTAAAGCACACGCATGAAGTGACGCTGACATGATAGCTCGCAATCATTCACATCCGTGGCGGCAAGATGCATGTCGATTCAATCAGTTTGTCACATCTTGTCATGGCTGGGTGTCGATGTATTCGTTTCTACCTTCATTGAATAGTTCCTACAGAACTACTGCAACTTCATCTCACGCGGCTGCCCCTTGCAAACTGTTGTAAACACGCTGTCGGCGCTCCAGTGCCCCATGCTCGGAGGCAGCTTTTGCACACACCGGCAGCGGTGTCTGTGATGGCGCAACATTGCTACAAGCCCTGGTTATGTTGCCAGTGCCTACCACTGTTTACCAGTATGAATGGAATAGGTCTATGGATTGCAGAGTCAGCATTTCGAATACACATGCACAAGATCTTCAGAAAGCAGTTCATGACCCCTTTAAAAGCCAAGAAAAAGCTGTGGGATATCCTGTAACTCGCCTCGTGGATTCTCTGGCTTATGCATATCATAAACGTACAGTCAACGATCAATTTTTGGAACGTCTCGGGAAAGAAAAAATATCCTGAAGGTCAGGCAGTCCGAAGAAATGAATGCATGCAAAAAACGCACAATTTTACCAATTCTTTTCTGGTCCAGAGAGCCAAGTACGAAGCAGTACCATGTAAAGCCGGTGGGTTACGTGCGCTTGCAGGCTGCAGTGGAATCGCTACTCCAGAACTGCCCCCATATTTCTCATATTGCACTCATTAATTACACTGAGGTAAAACAAAATTACTGTTCTTCATCACCGTTTCTGCTGTTGAGGATGACTAACACACTATTTTAAAGGTGTCCATGCAGCTAACGTGCGTCCGAGCGGAACTGCATTCTGCCACAAATCGCGGTCCTCTCGACACGTTCCCGGATGGCAGCTGCCACACTCACAGGGTAAACGTGTATTGAAACCATTGCAGACGAAATAGCCGCCTCCGCAATGAAGAACGCTAGCGTGCCAGCTTTCCTGCCACTTGATGATCAGCGGCCATTCGACGGCACGGACTTTAGCGCCTTCGGCCCTTATTTGTCTTCATTTGGCTTCTAGCGCTTCCAGCACACGCGATGAAATGCACATTTGCACCCCTCTGCACTTGGCACATTCCAAGAGTCGTGTGAACGTACCAATGTGCACCTGGATACATCCTGGTTATAAAGAGTTCAATGCCAATAAAAATGCATGTGCTTGCGGGGGCCGGAGGACAATTCGTATAATAACCATATTTTCCGAACTTCTGTGGTGTTGTAGGTGAACATTCACTGTGACAAAATTGCGCGACTACAAGTTCCTCACGCATCCCATCAGTTTCGTGGCAGTTTTGATTGTTTCAAACCAGCTGTCGTGCAAGAAGTCTGAAAAATTGGGCGGCAGAGCATCCAAAATTTCAGACTTCTTTACGCATTGATTCTAAGGGGCTTGCGGTGGTGCTGTGAAATTGTCCAAAAAATCTGGCATAAATCAGTCGTTGACTGTAATAGTTTACCCTGGGAACAGCTAGGCTGTTCCCAGGCTATAACTCCTGCTAGGTTGGGCACTCTCACAAAGCTGTGCTTTCTTTTTTTCTCACAGGTTTCTGACATCGTGAGTGGTAACGTTTCGGGCTGACAGAGATCTGAGCTTTGTCATGGGATCTGGCTGCAAGTGCCAAGTCTGCTCATTGTTCAGTGGTACATCTGCAGTGACAACTGTAGCAACAACTGACCACCTCCTTGTGCCTGCCTCGTGCAAGTTACTTCTCAAGCGTAAAAATTCCAGCGGGAAACGACGCGAGCACAAAGAAGAAGGAACGCACAGGACAGAGTCTGGACTTACAACTGAAGTTTATTGGAAAGCTTTTGCTCTAGTGAAACTCCACCGCACATGCGCAAACACCAGATGTTGTAAGACAACAGATAGCACACCATACGAAATCCAAAAAGTGATACAAAACACACGGAGAACAACGTGCCACTGCCTAGTTTTAAATGATTTGACACGTGCTCTGCATAGCATCCTTAGTGGTTTGTCAGAAATTTCATCTCTTTATCATTGAGATGTACCGAAGGTTCCACTAACACATAAATCGGCACCAAACTTCCTGATATGGAGAGCTTCGTCTATCTCCCTTTCCAAGTGTGCCGTGCTCTTTCCCCACTATAGATACCCCCTGAAAAGCTGCTTCACGCCCGCACCGTTTGCAATGCAAAGATAGATTCCCCCCTGTACCTATTGGGAGCAGATTGCGATGCTCACTCATGCGTTCATTAATGCACCCGCCAGTCTGGCCCACGTAGGAGCCACCGCACAAGAGAGGAATCTGATAAATTACGGATGTTGCACAATTGGTAAACGTGCACCGTTTCGTGTGATTTTTTTTTTCCACAGTCGCTGCTTGGAAGTTTCCTCTCTCCTGTGTTCCTCCTGCATAGCTTTGCCAGTTTGCTGGGCGCTGAGAACACTAGGGTTACTCCGTTCTTTGTGGCCACACGCTTAAGGTTGTGCCACAAGCCATGCAAATATGGCATGACTACAACCGTTTTTCTTTTCAAAGATTCTTCTGACACTTTTCTTTTGTATCATTTGCCTAAATAAAGTTTCGGCTGCAGCTGTCAGGATTGAGGCTGGGTACCCTGCCAAGCTTATCCTGGCCACCTGAACGTCAAAACTTTCCTGCATACAATGCAGACAGCTCTTGTTCATTGCACCGATGAAGCACAAGGAAACAATACTTTGCTTTCTTAATTTCGAATGAAACGAATCGTTAGGGAGGAGCGCTTTTGTCGACCTAGGACTGTACCTCCAACAGACATGACTGTCACACTGAAATTTTACAACCAGGTCAAGAAATCTTATCAAGTTTTCCTTGCAAAGTTCGTAGGTGAAGATAAGCTCCCCAGAGGAATCCTCAAATCATTTTAAATTTCTTTTGGCACTTGATTCTAAACAGTCATCTGGGCTGAGCTTTAAAAGCACCAAGAAATTGTCTACATATCTGAAGACGTGCACCATACGTTTGTCCTGCAAGATAGAATTTACATTCCTGTCAAAATGGGATAAAAATATGTCGCAGGATCACAGGAGAGAGGAAACTTCCAAGCAGCGACTGTGGAAAAAAAAATCACACGAAACGGTGCACGTTTACCAATTGTGCAACATCCGTAATTTATCAGATTCCTCTCTTGTGCGGTGGGTCCTACGTGGGCCAGACTGGCCGGTGCATTAATGAACGCATGAGTGAGCATCGCAATCTGCTCCCAATAGGTACAGGGGGGAATCTATCTTTGCATTGCAAAAGGTGCGGGCGTGAAGCAGATGTTCAGGGTGTATCTATAGTGGGGAAAGAGCACGGCACATTGGAAAGGGAGATAGACGAAGCTGTCCATATCAGGAAGTTTGGTGCCGATTTATGTGTTAGTGAACCTTCGGTACATCTCAATGATAAAGAGATGAAATTTCTGACAAACCACTAAGGATGCTATGCAGAGCACGTGTCCAATCATTTAAAACTAGGCAGTGCCACGTTGTTCTCCGTGTGTTTTGTATCACTTTTTGGATTTTGTATGGTGTGCTATCTGTTGTCTTACAACATCTGGTGTTTGCGCATGTGCGGTGGAGTTTCACTAGAACAAAAGCTTTCCAATAAACTTCAGTTGTAAGTCCAGACTCTGTCCTGTGCGTTCCTTCTTCTTTGTGCTCGCGTCGTTTCCCGCTGGAATTTTCACGCCATGAACCAACACGCCCAGCAAGCTACCCTACTCAACCTACTTCTCAAGACCTGGCTCGCAGCTCTCACATTTTATGTGCCACCATGATCACCCATCGGGACTGAGAACATGTCCTCATGGACCGGGTGCACTTCTCATGATGATACAGGGTCTTGAACTTTTGTGCGTGCAGCCAAGATGAAATGTGGGCCTTTTGTTGGAGTCTGAGGTGCCTTTATTGCTTCTTTCTGTTGGAAACGGATCAGTGGTATCAGTAGACGTATGGGCCACACGAGCCAAATCTTGCCACCCTAACTTTTTGAAATAATGACAGATTCTGTGCAAATGGAGTCACGTACTAACTTGGCCGTAGTACTCCTCATAGACATGAGTACTCCAAATTTTGCTGTGCAAGTTGAGTAAAACTTGAAATATAGAAAACTTCTTCATTCTGCTTGCCTATAACTAAGTCATGCTTTCGTTAAGCTGTAGGCCACAACCAAAAGCACCAGAATTACATAGTGTCTCTGATAAAATAACTCAGTGCTGTTTTCATTGTTTACAACTTGATACCCTTGAATTGCCATGAGTAGGATCCCAGGAACTGCTTACGTGATAAAGAACGCAATATCCAGGCTTTTTTCATTGCTCTCTGCAACTTTCTATATGTCACCACAGTCATGAAACAAGTTAAAAAATAATTAATATCCTACTAAATTACCAATCCCAATGCAAAGATACTCATCAATGCTGTAGGAATGACATTTAGTAAAAGCATACATTTGACTCCATATACATCGCGTACAACCACAACTTTTTTTCAATATTTTCGGCATTTTCTATGCATGGTGACTACACTGGACCTACTACCACTGTGGTGATAAACAGCCCCCTGTGCTACATTAAATCTGTCTAGCATGGAGGTTAGCACATTGGACTTCAGCATGGCACCCATGTTTCGATCTTAGCTACCTAGATTTCTAGATATAAATCTGTTTGTGTGTGGTGTTGGACAACAGCACTGAAGTGCCACACATAACAGCTGCTGCATGCTCTCTGTCACATAGCATGTGGTATCATACTATTCTTCTTGTTGACAGCAGTGATTAGTTTGTTAAGCATAGCAGCTGGAACAACGTAATTGGATTTGATCTCATGTGTTTGTTAATGCTCTTATAATATAAGGCAATTATTGCCTTGCTGGTCTACAGGACATTTTGAATCGAAGTACAGTCGAACCTCATTAATTCGAACTGGTCCATTTGTCCCGGCGAAGTGACGTGTATTTGATTGGAGGAAAACTCTCGCTTATTCGAACCTCAAACTGGCCCCACAGTTAATTCGAACAAAACTGCCCGGCTGCACAGACTAATTTTCATGCAGTTCCAAGCCGAAAGGCAAAATTAAACGCGCCACTGGCCGCGGCCACGTGCTCGATCCATGTGCACCACTTGAAGCATCCACTGGAATTCAAGCAACGTTGCTTCACATATCGTTGCGCGCTACGCGACACCGTAGGCATCACCGACGGTGTCGCGTAGTGTGCAATGCATGCGTGCCGCAGCGATAGCCTCCCGTGTTATATGTGCACTGCCGTGAAGCGTGGAAGGATTGGAGCTGTGTCTGTTAGCGCCCAACGCACTATTGCACGCAAATGTTGTCGGGGGCTGATTCTTTCATGCACATGGGTGGCTATTCGTGCTATTCGTGGGGCATGGGTGTCATACTGCAGGCGGTGCCACCCTGGCGCTACATTTGTAGTGCGTAAGTATGCACCTGCTCTTTAAGTCCGCATCCTCACCCTTAGATATCCCGTATTTCCATGGTGTGTGGTTAATGACATTGCACTCCGAAGGATGTGAGATGGAGCCTACTTTACCGCGCATGCATTTCTAATATTGAAAATGCACGCTGTGTCGCTAATTAATGGGACCCCCCCCGCTAGTCCAAACTCCGGTTAATTCGAACAAACTTTCTATTGCCGGATATCTAATGAACCTACATTGATAAATTAGGTGCACTTTATGAAAAACTTTGTTTATGAGGATTATGTGGTTTGTTTTAATTATGAAATGTTATTGAATACCGTTCTGTTATACTCTGTATCTGACCTGTCTGTTTGATTTTTTAACAATGGACCGGAAACTAGCCTTCCTTGGCTATCAGTCCAGATAATTGTTTAAGTGTGTTTGTGCGAAGAAAAATAAAGCACTACTACAACAACAAAAAAAAAAGTTCAAATTAACAAGGTTCAACTGTATATAACGCAGAGGACCGACCATAAATACCTGTGAGTGATCTTACGTGCAAAAAATGCCGCAGCTGAAGTCAGGCTTGTGATTAGTGCTAAACTATAACCGATTAAATTTGCAGTGTTCTAACAGTGGTGTTCTTTGAGCACTAAACTAAACAGATGAGCTCTGAAGTCTCGTTGTGGAAATGTTCAGTGAAGTAGTGTTTTGCGTCCCACTTCTAACATAGTTAAACCACAGTATAACAAATTCGGGTATAATAAATTGTGAAGTAGCATTGCCAATAAAAAGGTGTTATAAATACATTATGATAATGAATGATTAAATATATTGAAGCTTCTTTCATCACATATTGACGCGTGTGCTGAATTTCTTATAACAAGGTACAGTGAGGCCGAGTTGACTTACCTGGGTGGTACCAAAGAATAAAAATACTTGCTGTTGGCTGCTTGATTGCCTTTTAGAGGATTGTTATCGCTTGTGCTGGAGATAAATGTGAGATATACTAGTAAAATGTAAGCCAATCAACTTGAGCTCGCTTGAACCTGTGATTGCTGTGTAATCAAATGCAGATTCCCGTTTTATCATTTAAGTATATTTAACTGTTTACCACTACTTGTGTTAGTTCACCTGCCAGTTCTGCATGTTGCAGTGAAGTCTTCTTTTAAAGCCAAATGCCAAAGAGCTTTTGTCTTGTGCATATATTGCACACGACCCAAACACTTGAAACCAGAGAAGGGTGCTGAATTCTCGTAAGTGAAGGATAATGACCTTTAGCTGAAGCTTTAAGGATGGTCCTTTTAATGAAATGAGCCGAGGTATGCAAACTTGGACACAACAGTAGAAGTAGACCACTCGAAGATTATTTCTAAAGGCAATGCCTTCTTCGATTTCTTGTTGTTTATTGAAATAGAAAGCATACCATTTGAAGAGTACGAGCTTGCATTGGTTTTACAGTAAGTCAGTATACATTCTTAAAACACGACATTTGTATCTTTGTGGTTGCCCATTCTGTATCTTTAGGGGCAGCAGCAACACCGGTTACTGGGTTCTTGCAATATTAATTTAAACATGAAAATTACTCTCTGTTTCAAAGTAATCACTACCACATGCAAGTAAAGTACAATTTTAAGTAACAGCTGTTTGTTTCCAAGCAAGATAAGTGAACCTGCATGTTTCCTTTTATTCTTTTTTTCTTCCCCTTTTACACTTAAGGTTTGACATACATCACCAAGGATAGTGCGAGCTATCAATGTTCTCATGGCTTTCAGTGCCTAGTTAAAAATATTGCTCCTTCCTCGTGTCATACGAGCATGCATCATTCTGTCAGCGCGTGAAATGACCTGCTTATTTTCATCGCAACCGATAAAAGTTTTCTTTTAGTTGGTTGAAAGACCCATTAATTAAGAAAGTGAGTTTTCTGTTTAGTAAGTACAGAAAAATACTATTTACATGAAGTATCCATTTGCATGAAAGAAACAATCACAGTGCTCATTTACACACATTGTTGAGTGGTTGCATGTTTTGTGTAGCCTCCCAGTACCCAACAAAATTCTAGCACATATCAGTTCTTGTTACCAAACAGGTCATAATCGCCAAGTAAGTGTGAAGGATATTTTTGTTTTCTTGCACACCTTGACCCGATGTGCACAACAGCATCTCCGCATTATGCAGATAAACTTACTGCGCTTGATCACGTCCGAAGCGCTACCTACACAGTTTGAAAATTTAGAGTTTACGTTTATACCGTATTTCTAACATTCTACTGTTATCGCCGACAGCGATAAATGCCCGTAGAGTTAATTCGAAATGCCTTAGAAGGCATTGTATAACAATAACTTGGCGATGTCACGCCTTCACCTACGGTAGTCTCTGTTTAGTAGGTCACTTGGGCACACTGTAAACGCAGATAGCTTAATTTTCTTGGAAAGGCCATACTACCCTCAGGTTATCATGGACTATTGAAGTAAGGCTATTGAAGAAAGATGTATCCTATATCTGGAGCACTTTTTTTGAAGAATTTGCAGCAGATAGGCTTCCACGTAGCTTCAAAACTTGGTTAATTGTGAGTAACAGTTTTATTGATTTGAACAGTCATGACCATGTTTTAAGAATAGCGATGCATTACATTTGTTAAGAGACTATGTGTCCTTTTTCTCTTGTGGTTGAAGTGAGCTTTTTGTTGTAAGTGTTAATTGAAATCAAAGCACTGCTGAAATAATGCCAGTGCTATACCAATGTTGCTTGCAAGTATACTAGAGTGTCATATAAAAATTTCTCCTCCATTTTCTTCATTTCTTTTAATGTGCATTAAGACTCGTATTAAGCTTTTAAGCAGATATATAAATTTGATAATCAGTGTAATTGCTGCAAACGGTACAGGTGTGCATATAGTCTTTTTGCCTAATACGCATTTTCTTTTTAAATGATGCATGCAGCAAATAAATAATTTGAGCATACAGGCACTAAGTGCATAACAATCTTCAATATTTCTTTTAGATAACCAAACAATCGCCACTGGTTGACTTGTAGCTGATAAGTTATTCAGAGCATGCATGTTAAGATTGCAATTTAACTTAGGCAAGGGCGTGCTCAAGCTGGAATTAAGTAGTGACCGCTGGTTTCAAAATGTGTTAACCAAAATGTATTACATACTATTATCTCAAGAAGCCGACCCTGTGCACTATTGGGACAAAACTGGGGGCAACACCACAGTGGTTCATGGTACATTTTGGTGATTGGAATCTCAAAACTGATGCTTTACAATAAAATTCGTCTAAAATAAATGTGACTTAATTACAATCTGAATTTTATGCAGTTGCAATACTGTACCTACAAGGTAATGAATTAACTAATTAGCGAGCAATTTTTACTGCTTATGAACACTGCATTTCACGACGAGCAATGCCTTCTCTTGAAGTAACCCATCTTGAAGACAGTCTGTCTTTCTTCCACAGGTGATTTTATAGATATCTTTTGTGCATAAATCAAATGTTGTTATGTTTCACATATGTTAATAGTGCAATGTGTGAAAAAAGAAATGTGTAAAGAAATCCTTATATAGTGGTACTCATTATAACCTGTGTAACATGAAACGTGCGTGTGATGTATCTTGCTTTCAGGCACTCATACGACAGTACATTTTTGCGAGTGCTGTTGCCATTTGCTTGCTTGTCATATTTATTTTGCCGATTAGTGTTTGGCGATCAGTGAGCTGATGTTGTAGGCACATCACCTGTTTGGGTGTAGCATGGATGAACATTTCGGATTACGCACTGGAGCTCGCATCACAAGAAAGTGCGCTGTGGGAACTCCCAGAACAGTTTTCTTTGAACATTTGCATCTAGTCGAAGATGAGTGTGATACCGCCTAAAAATATCACTTGCCCTTGGACAGGTGCCAGCCTGCAAGGTGAGAGCGCAGATCAAAGAGAGGGCACGCCTGGAGTAGAAGTGCAGAATGATCTTCCAGATTTGCTGTGAGGCATGGTATTCACTGTGTAAATATCAGTGCAATGAAAAGCTGTCCTTAGCAGTGTAGACTGTGATGTTTCTTTTTGCCTCATTAATTTGTTTTGTTTGCTACGTGGCTTTCATTAGTTTGTGCATTTGCAATGCAAGTTTCTGCAATGTGCACGTAATTAAGATATGTACCTGCCTTTCATGGTAACCTGCACTGATTTACTGTCTTCTGTTATGCACCGCAACTCGACTAGTCTTGCCGTAACCGATTCGTTTAGACTTACAGGCTTAAGCACCGCTGTGTTGAACCGTGATGCATTGTTTTGAGGCACTCAACGAGCGGCACTGTTTTCATCATGCCAGCCAGGTGTTTCTCACTGCTGTTCACACGATCAATGTGAGTTGCCCGAGTGATATGCCAGTTTCACTGTAAAGATGGAATGTTGTTATCGTTTATAGCTGAGATTTTAAACATATGTTTTTATGTTAAATTACATGCAGGGGATATTATTACAATAAAGTGATGGTTTGTGCAGGGCATTTGGAAAAAAAGCTTGAATGTGCACTGTTAGGAAACTGCATGTTTCTAGTATGTAAATGCAGTGATTAATTTCAAGTAGTATCATGTAGTTTGGTGGCACGGCTGCATAATTAGCTAATCGCTGCCGTTGATAATGTTGAAGTAGAAAGCAACTATGTGCGCTGGCATAACTACATGTCCAAAGGTTGTACAAGTCATTATGTACCTGACAGTGTTCTTTGTTAGGTTCTGTATGTCCACACTGCAAAAAGTTCTCAAAGTTCCACAGAAATGCACACTCACACAACTGTCATGTCTACACAAAACGCGAGTGTACTGCATTGTTGTTTTTTGGCATAGAATCACTCGTCTATAAAAATGTGGTAGCTGGTCTTCTTGTCTATGCGCATTGTTGCACTGTGCAAGAATGCCAGCTGGTATCGCGTTCACTTGCTGGCACTGTAGTAGCTGCCTTCATTACAGATATGTTTGCAAGGTGCCTCTCATGTCCTAGTGTTTCTTTTTTTATCTCATAAGAAACTGAAATGTGCTCTGCGAAAGCTAGCGAGGCATATGCCTGCAACTTGTGCGTGAGGTATTTCCTGATATGACCAAAGTCTGTAACTCTATAACGTTGTCATTCTATCTATGTGCTTGGCTTCATCTCCCACAACTCTGTCACCCATCTAACACGCCAATTACAGGGTAAAAGCTTCGAGTTGGGCACACGAGGTGAACCTGCATGTCTTGCCTTACGCATTCACCATAGCAAATTTGAGGTTGCCATGTTTGTGAATACCATGAAATCCTTTCTCTTTAGGGTAACACAGCAGTTTATGATCATTATCACCTAAGTACAGTATACCCTCAGTATACCCTCGTGAATTCAGACTTAAGGGGACCCCATAATTCTGTTTGAATTATCAGAAGTTTCAATCATCAGATGCAAGTAGAATTAGAGCTCAGTGTAACATACCAGGAAAAGTAGGCGAAGTAGCGATGTCCTGCATTGGTGCTGTCTCAGTGTATTATTTATTTTATTTTTTAGGGGCGAAGCTCCTTAAGGTTTGGGTCTGTCCGTCCATTGTTCCTAGTAGTGCGTTACCTTCAAAGAAATGAATGATGCTACGTGTGGGAGGCGCGTCCTCGGCGCGCGAGCTCTCTCTCACTCTTCCATCTGCTGTCTTGTGAGAGAGAGACAGAGAGAGCGAAAGGCGCGCATTGACTATGGAAACGCTCTTTCTTCGATGAACGCGCTACCAGCTTGCAAAGAAGGAGAACGCGCCCTCACCCGCGAGAGACATCTTCTAGCGAGTTTCTTGATTGAAAAATACTGACTGCTCGCGCTGGGGAACCGTTCAGTGGCCACCCATATATATATGTATAGGCACTGGATCTTGACTTGCAATGAAGTGCCGGTGGGAGATTTCACTTGTGTGTAGTTGAACCATAAGGATTCGTAGCGTGCGCGTGAAATAATTAATCCGAAACTCGGCACGATCTACAATTAACTTCCGGAGCTTCGCCCACTCATCATCATTCACTTTGTGGATATGCTGTAATTTTTTTATTTTTTCTTCTGCTAGAAGTTTTGAACAATCTGACTAGTGCGAAAAGGTGATTGGCTTTATTTGTGGCTGTTAAAAAAATGGATGATTTTTCAACTGTAAGGAAGCAAAGCGGCCAACATTGGTCACTATGATAAGCGAAAAGTATGAAATAAAATTACTCGAATGGTGCTGTTTGAATTAAACACCTGTTAATTATATTGAAAACATAGAAGGCCAACCACAAACTTGAAACTTGTTTGAATTAACCAAAAGTTTGAATTATCGAGAGTCTACTGTGGAAATAGGCATGAAAATATGCCATTGGCTTTGTCTAGGCACCGTTAAGGCCGTTGTGCTTCTTCAGCAAATAGAGTAGAAACCCTGAAAAGATAAATTGCAGAGCAGTTCCAAATGACAGCTAGAGTCAACAGCTTTGTGTGTGGGATATTGATCAGTATCTGGTGACAGTCTTTAGCAAATGGCTACCATTGCTTGCACAAATTTCACCCAAGAATGGGTGAAGTTTAGAAATGCTGTTATGATCATGTAACTTTGATCTTGTACTTAAGTGTGGTGTCCTAATTGTGACTGTCAACCAGCTGCCATGTCACCATGTGCAGCCATCCAACTGGAGAGCGTAAGCAGCGACCATGTTGTGTGTCAGCACCACATGACAGAGCCAACCTGCAAACAGGTTGAGGCAATGCGCCCGCCGACGCAGTGTGCTCGGCTTCGACCGTCGTCTGCTGCGCTGCTCTGTTCTACGGTAGGCGCCACATATCAGCTTGATGCAGACGAACAGGCAGCATGACTAGGTGAATTGTTTTGCTTGCATTTTGTGTTCTGAAAATGTGCGTTGCATCCGGATGCATCGCTCGTTCTCAAGAGCAGCCTAACAGACGACGGTTGAAGCCAAGCGCGCTGCATCAGCGGGTGCATAGCGTCGACCTGTTTGCAGCTTGGCTCCATCATACGGCGCTGGCCCACAAACAGTCGCCGCCCTGGCTCTCCAGTTAAGAGAATTGGGCAGCTGTACATCTGGGTTTCACTCAGAGGGAGTGTAACAAACATCCGAATACATGCCTAGAACGCGCTTAAGGACCTTGTTGCAGGAACACTATCCTATCTGGACATGAATGGGTTGTCAAAGCAAGAATTAAGGCAGTAAATGAGGCAGAAAGCACTTTTTTTTTACAGTTCTACAGAACACATGTAATGAACATGTTTATTGTTTGTGCTTTTTATTATAAATCCATCGTTATGTTCTTAAATACCTTGCCACCCAGAGCATCCTGTGAAAAGATGTAAATGTGACGAATTAGTATGTCAGCCTCATTTTTAGAACGACTTTTAGAACGACACCATTATGGTCATGTCACTTTAATCGGACGAAATTGCTCAGCTTGATTTAACTATACTGAATCTGGTGGTTACTATGATTAGAAGGCATTGCAACAGTTGCAGTACATGTTTTAGCAGGAAAAAAAAAGATGCCTCATGCAGCTCGTTCCTTGGAATGTGCACTGATTAAAACAGTACCATTAATTGCGAAATTTCGTGAATAAAAAATTTGCTTTGTTAAGCAGCATACCGTGCTGCTCAGATTTCGTGAGCTTCAAATGCTAAAACATGCTTCTAGGGTATCCAAATGTGCAATGTGCATGTGCATCGCATGTGAGTGAGTGTCATCTAAATAAAAAGTTGATTTCGCTTTATGCCAGCTATAGTAGATGCAATACAAATACTTTGAAATTATTGGTGCTATGCCAAAAGCAGAAGTTCTATCTTTTTCATAGTGCAGGTGATCCCAATTCCCCCACTATATGACACATGGGAATATGTTTACCATCCTCGCATCTGAATGTTGGACATCCTAGCTTCTGTCACAATTCACCTTAAACTGACACTATCGTGAAGCCACACAAAAGGTATTTGACACGCATTGTTAACTCTCTCCATATGCCAGAGCTCGGAAACTCTTGTAGGGTTCTCAATTTCATGTTTATAAGTTGCCGTTGCCCAGCAGCTGCATGTGTGGTATTGTCCATCCCAATGGACAATACCATGAGATGTCAACACAGCTGCCTAAAAATTGTCGAAGTCGCTCAGAGACACTGTAATCAGAGTTGTTTGCATGCACTAGGTGCAACTGACAGCAGCCGTCTTTGCTCTTGCTTAAGCTTTGTGAGTGCGAGTGTCGAAATCGTGCTATGTCACCATCGCAACCCTTGTTCTGCACAATTATTTCACTTAAGCTGCTGATTTGTCTTTCAAGCATACGACAAAGTGCTCTTGGTGTCATCCTGAACAAACTGGGTGGGAAACAGAGACGTGTATAAACGCACTGCTGTAGCAATATCATCACGCAATATGCGACTGCTCTGTGAGAACAGAAATGCAAATGTCTGTGTGCGGTAGCTGAAAGTAATAATCTGACGCATGCACTGGCGTCGCGCCATGCTTGTCCCTTGGCACATGATTGCGTGACTGTCACTAGAGCTTCAGCGACAAGCCTGTATTGTGCTTAAAGGGTGAACTCCGGCGGTTTTAAAGATGATAGTCTTTGTTGGGATACTTCAACGCAGAAATTTCGGTCTGACCTGCTTTTCTGTCTGTAATGGCAAAAGTTTAACCCCTTCCTCAATGACCACCCATCTTGAACTGGTAGCTGCGTTCATACTTGTGAACACAGTCGATCAAAAAGCAAATATTACGCATATATGAGGTGCAACATCAATACGTACGTATTAGATGATGTGTTCCTTTAGTAGAAAATACATAGATGCGTAATTCTAAAGACCCTAGTGCTTGTTAGGACGCGCTAAAAATGCGACGCTATGAACGAAAAAGCGGACGTTTCCTACGCTTCGGTAAAACGACACGGTGCTGCCACCTACCAGTAGCTCTGCGTACTACGCAAGCTTCTTGCGTTTCCCGATATCATGGCGGCGTCCATATCTCACGCAGCGTAAAGCGCTGCCTCCATTTCATCAATGCCAGCCACATGCGGCCGATTCAACATAGACGGGGCGCTGTCTGAGGCAAGGCAAAACATAAATGGCCGTTTGATGATATAAAACACACTTTACAATACATGCCCAGACAACGCAGGGAAAAGACCGACGAGCAGATTGCAGCGGAGAAGCGCCGGTGTGCCGATGCCCGTCGTCTCCCTATCCCAGCCACTTACTGTACAACTGTACGTGGTAAATAAACCAACTCAAGCGTGCCCAGAAAACGGTCAGAGCAACGATCCCAGCGGCTAGCGCGCAAGATCGTGAATCGAGGCGCGCCCGGAGGCAACAGGAAACAGACGAGGTGCGCGATGTGCGAACTGTCACTGACCGAGAGGCTAAGCGAGCTTAACTGGCGCCTGAACAGACGCCCGAAGCCCGTGCCGAACCGCAGATGAACCGGGACACATGTAGTACGGCCAGTAGAAGACTATCGTCATTCGACAACATTTGCAGCGAAGCACGGAGATACGCGGCCAATTTTTTTCACCGTGGCACTGATGGTCCTGTAGCAGGCAGGGCGGTTCTGTTTGCTCAAGAACTCGCTAATCATTTTAAGTAACCGAATGAACAACGTGTTTAAACTGAAACCGGGACAGACAGGTGCTTTTTGCAGCGCGCACGGTGACGTCACAATCGTCTCCGCCATCAGAAGCTGGTGCCAGAACAATGAAAGCGGCGATGTCATCCGACGATATAAGTTATATGCCAGCTCTTCTGAACTTGACAGCGACGGTTTGAGAGCTGAATTGTATCACCGTGTTGCTCTTGACAGCCCACCGGCTCGAGTTAAAGTCCCTAGATATTTTTTTCCGTTTTTTGAGTAGCGAAAATCTTTGGTGTGCCGCTGGCGCATCTAACTGGTCGGCGCATCTGACCATATTCTTCTTAAAGCTGTTAACTTATTGAATGCTTCAGCGAGAGAACTGCAAAGAAAGTTGCGCGTTTCAGTAGGCATTTCCTTAGATATGGCATGTCCACTATCATATTTGATAGGAACGCGTATGTTGACGGCCGGACGATATATCTGCGCGCGCGTGCTCCGCTCCACGTGTTTAGGAAGAACATGGCTGCCGACGCTGGCTTTGAATGAGAGGGTGCCGGGAGTGGAGGTAGTAGTCGCAACTGAAAAACGGAAAAAAAGATCTAGGGACTTTAGCTCGAGTAAGCAGCGTTGAAGGTAATAACGCCAAAAGCTGGCCCGCGCGGGAATCCGCTAAAAGAGTTTTCAAATTCGTTTTCGGGAAAACTAAACGACCCGAAACTTCCTGGAGTGGTATTGGCCACGAGGCCCACCACTGCTGTGGTCGGCGCTGCGATCGTTTTGACGTCATAGGTAGGATGCTCCCTTCCCAGGCAGCACGCAACGTAGGGCCGATATAGGTTTTATGGCGGCAAAGTTCGGCCCATCCACGGCCTAATGTTGCCGACAGCGAGCCAGTATCCACGCCGCCGTCAATGATTGGCAACATCAGGCTACTATCGCCGCTGCCCCGCCGATATCGGCAGGCCGTCGACTGTAATCGGCACATGGGGCCGCTTATTGCCGCGTTACTGCCGACATCGGCTGAGGCGATGGCTTTCAACGGCAACTATGGCGCCGATTTTGCCTTTCTACAGACAATAGGGGCTGGCCGACGCCATTTATCGGCAACACTGTGCCAAGTATGCCAACTAAGAGCCCCCGTCGGCTAGTCGATAACTTTCTCCGGCAAATGTGGCGCCGATTTTGCCGCTCATCAGAATCGCCTGAGGAATGGCGATTTGGCGTGATATTTGCCCAGAAAGATTATTTCACAGGAGACATTGAGTCATTTCTGCTGTCCTGGAGGCACGTCGCCTACGCCGCAGCCTTTCATGGGTTGATATCGGCCGGGCCTCTTTGGAAGCCTGCTGTATATAACAATGGAGATCCTATCGACACAAGCATGACCGAAATTCACTTGAGAGATTCGACGTAAGAATAAGATGTTGAGCTTCATATATTCATGTATACGCGTTTCAGTGCCGGAACATAGCGCACGTGCGTTTTGAGCAGCATATATGACATTATGGTTCGCGCGCATTGTTTTTAATAAGCAGGGCAAACAAAAAACATGCATATAAACTATTCATATATACATCTATAGGCTGTTTTGCGGGAACTTTGCGAAACAGGCTGGCGCACCAGTTAACATTAGCCAGAAGGATCGACAAGCATGGTGGAAAATTATCTGACAGCGCGCATGTCAGAAAATTTAAATTCATAGAAATTGAACTAGTTCGTGCATACATCGATGGGCATAACCAGCACTCATATGTTCAAACAAAGATAAACAGTTGCAAGCGGCGCTGTGCTACTGACATTTAGCAACTTATGGAAGAAGGCATATGGAGGTAACAGCGCGTGGACAAAAAAAGGTCTAGCGCAGACTTTATGGTGTGCTGAAGCGGAGATAAACTCGCCACCGGCGTTATACTACTGACATTTATAGCAACCTATGCAAAAGAACGGTATACGGTCCGGAGCTAACAGCGCGACAGCGAGGAGACATACTGATCTAGTGGCCGTTTCGTTAACTTCATATGTACCAAATTCGGTATAGCGAGACAACAACGCAAATCCATTTTACGTTCCTTATGCGTGCATTTCCTTGATTCCCACTGCACGTGGGATCTGCCAATTTTTGTGCTTAAAGGGTGAACTCCGGCGGTTTTAAAGATGATAGTCTTTGTTGGGATACTTCAACGCAGAAATTTCGGTCTGTCCTGCTTTTCTGTCCGTAATGGCGAAAGTTTAACCCCTTCCTCAATGACCACCCATCTTGAACTGGTAATTGCGTTCATACTTGTGAACACAGTCGATCAAAAAGCAAATATTACGCATATATGAGGTGCAACATCAATACGTAAGTATTAGATGATGTGTTCCTTTAGTAGAAAATACATAGATGCGTAATTCTAAAGACCCTGGTGCTTGTTAGGACGCGCTAAAAATACGACGCTATGAACGAAAAGCGGACGTTTCCTACGCTTCGGTAAAACGACACGGTGCTGCCACCTACCAGTAGCTCTGCGTACTACGCAAGCTTCTTGCGTTTCCCGATATCATGGCGGCGTCCATATCTCACGCAGCGTAAAGCGCTGCCTCCATTTCATCAATGCCAGCCACATGCGGCCGATTCAACATAGACGGGGCGCTGTCTGAGGCAAGGCAAAACATAAATGGCCGTTTGATGATATAAAACACACTTTACAATACATGCCCAGACAACGCAGGGAAAAGACCGACGAGCAGATTGCAGCGGAGAAGCGCCGGTGTAGATGCTCGTCGTCTCCCTATCCCAACCACTTACTGTACAACTGTACGTGGTAAATAAACTCAACTCAAGCGTGCCCAGAAAACGGTCAGAGCAACGATCCCAGCGGCTAGCAAAAGATCGTGAATCGAGGCGCGCACGGAGGCAACAGGATACAGACGAGGTGCGCGATGTGCGAACTGTCACTGACCGAGAGGCTAAGCGAGCGTAACTGGCGGCTGAACAGACGCCCGAAGCCCGTGCCGAACCGCAGATGAACCGGGACACATGTAGTACGGCCAGTAGAAGACTATCGTCATTCGACAACATTTGCAGCGAAGCATGGAGATACGCGGCCAATTTTTTTCACCGTATTCTGATATCGCTGTTTTCCAATGGCACTGATGGTCCTGTAGCAGGCAGGGCGGTTCTGTTTGCTCAAGAGCTCGCTAATCATTTTAAGTAACCGAATGAACAACGTGTTTAAACTGAAACCGGGATAGACAGGTGCTCTTTGCAGCGCTCACGGTGACGTCACAATCGTCTCCGCCATCAGAAGCTGGTGCCAGAACAATGAAAGCGGCGATGTCATCCGACGATATAAGTTATATGCCAGCTCTTCTGAACTTGACAGCGACGGTTTGAGAGCTGAATTGTATCACCGTGTTGCTCTTGACAGCCCACCGGCTCGAGTTAAGGTCCCTAGATATTTTTTTCCGTTTGTTGAGTAGCGAAAATCTTTGGTGTGCCGCTGGCGCATCTAACTGGTCGGCGCATCTGACCATATTCTTCTTAAAGCTGTTAACTTATTGAATGCTTCAGCGAGAGAACTGCAAAGAAAGTTGCGCGTTTCAGTAGGCATTTCCTTAGATATGGCATGTCCACTATCCTATTTGATAGGAACGCGTATGTTGACGGCCGGACGATATATCTGCGCGCGCGTGCTCCGCTCCACGTGTTTAGGAAGAACATGGCTGCCGACGCTGGCTTTGAATGAGAGGGTGCCGGGAGTGGAGGTAGTAGTCGCAACTGAAAAACGAAAAAAAAGATCTAGGGACTTTAGCTCGAGTAAGCAACGTTGAAGGTAATAACGCCAAAAGCTGGCCCGCGCGGGAATCCGCTAAAAAGTTTTCAAATTCGTTTTCGGGAAAACTAAACGACCCGAAACTTCCTGGAGTGGTATTGGCCACGAGGCCCACCACTGCTGTGGTCGGCGCTGCGATCGTTTTGACGTCATAGGTAGGATGCTCCTTCCCAGGCAGCACGCAACGTAGGGCCGATATAGGTTTTATGGCGGCAAAGTTCGGCCCATCCACGGCCTAATGTTGCCGACAGCGAGCCAGTATCCACGCCGCCGTCAATGATTGGCAACATCGGGCTACTATCGCCGCTGCCCCGCCGATATCGGCAGGCCGTCGACTGTAATCGGCAACATGGGGCCGCTTATGCCGCGTTACTGCCGACATCGGCTGAGGCGATGGCTTTCAACGGCAACTATGGCGCCGATTTTGCCTTTCTACAGACAATATGGGCTGGCTGACGCCATTTATCGGCAACACTGTGCCAAGTATGCCAACTTAAAGCCCCCATCGGCTAGCCGATAACTTTCTCCGGCAAATGTGGCGCCGATTTTGCCGCTCATCAGAATCGCCTGAGGAATGGCGAACTTGGCGCGATATTTGCCCAGAAAGATTATTTCACAGGAGACATTGAGTCATTTCTGCTGTCCTGGAGGCAACGTCGACTACGCCGCAGCCTTTCATGGTTGATATCGGCCGGGCCTCTTTGGAAGCCTGCTGTATATAACAATGGAGATCCTATCGACACAAGCATGACCGAAATTCACTTGAGAGATTCGACGTAAGAATAAGATGTTGAGCTTCATATATTCATGTATACGCGTTTCAGTGCCGGAACACAGCGCACGTGCGTTTTGAGCAGCATATATGACATTATGTTCGCGCGCATTGTTTTTAATAAGCAGGGCACACAAAAAACATGCATATAAACTATTCATATATACATATACAGGCTGTTTTGCGGGAACTTTGCGAAACAGGCTGGCGCAACAGTTAACATTAGCCAGAAGGATCGACAAGCATGGTGGAAAATTATCTGACAGCGCGCATGTCAGAAAATTTAAATTCATAGAAATTGAACTAGTTCGTGCATACATCGATTGGCATAACCAGCACTCATATGTTCAAACAAAGATAAACAGTTGCAAGCGGCGCTGTACTACTGACATTTAGCAACCTATGGAAGAAGGCATATGGAGGTAACAGCGCGTGGACAAAAAAGGTCTAGCGCAGACTTTATGATGTGCTGAAGCGGAGATAAACGCGCCACCGGCGTTATACTACTGACATTTATAGCAACCTATGCAAAAGAACGGTATACGGAGCTAACAGCGCGACAGCGAGGAGACAATACTGATCTAGCGCTAACTCTATAATGAGAGGACCATGAAATACATGGATCCATTTGTATTGCAAATTCAAATGAAGTGCTCTTGTCAAGACCACGACATTTGCGAAAAAAGCAAAAACGAAAAATACCAAGCACTCATCTGGCAAGCATTTTCCATCTCAAAGGTGGCAAACAAATGCATACACCTATAATTGATATAGAGAGAGCTTGTCTGGTGAGTTCTACTAGAGTGTATCTGATCACAGAGTGTTCTTGTGCAGGCGATCTGCGTATCTTGTTATATAAAAACAGCAAGCATGCACTAGAAAAAAAAATCAGTTGAAAATCAAAGCTCTCTTCTGTTCCCTAGTTTCTTCATACGTTTGAGCAGGGTTACAGCATAAACCAGCCGTCCTAAGTCAAGCTGTTGCTGACCACGTGGCCCTCCACTACATTTCATCAGTGCGTTCGCGAATTCCTTTCAAAAACAGCTCCAGTACAGCGCAATGCATGTATCGCAGCTCGCATAAGCTCAGCAACAGAAAATAATTGTCTACTGGTCGGGTAAACTTATACCTCGCTTTTGCACCTCCATGCTCTCTACTACCACGCAGATACAATAGGCTAATAATTCCTTAATATGTCCACGCCACTGCGTATAATTCATGCTTTTCTTTTGCTTTTTTGTGTAACGTCCGTTTGTGCGTTCTTTCCATACATATCGAATTCGTTTACACATCGGCCATCGGTTACGTTGTACTGGTTAGATGAGCAGAATATATCGAGCTTGAGTGCATGCTCTGTGCAGTGTGTCGGATTTATCACTGGCGTTCGTATGAGACTATGGCGTTGATATAAGCGCACATGTGCGTATTCTGATATTTAACAACTCATTTATTTATAACCAATAAGGGCAAAAGAAGGGCGCGTAGAGACAGAGTCATCGCAGTATTTCTTGTCGTGCGGAAAGGCAGCACGTGCATGTCTTTCGTGCGCTGAAGAAAATGGCAGGAATTCAAACAGAATGGCGGCGCCGTGTGTCCTCGCTACGTTTGTTGCGTGCAGTGCAGCATTTCGCTCGCGTTTTTAGTTAGAGTGGGTGGTTCAGCCTCTGCGAAATCCTGTGTTACAAGCAGCTGGCAAGAGAACACATGTGTGCCAGCATACGCCACAGGCTGCACTGAGCTGCACTTAACAAATGCAGTCCCGGCGGGTGTCCCTGCCATTGTGCAAAAATGTTTGCCCCACAGACATGGTCTTCCACGTTTTGAGACAACTACAAAAAAAAAAAAGAAAGCAAGAAAAACGAGCGTGCTCTGCCGAGAAGCAACCTAGCACGTGCTAAGCCAGCAGCAACTAAACATAAAAAAAAGTGTGTGGGGAGGGGGGCGCGCGTCCCCTCCCGAACTGACCACGTTTGTCCCGGCCCCCTCCGTGAACATCCATTGTGCTCATCTGCAGTTTGCAAAGAATGTGGTTCTGAACCTGCTTTTGATGGCGTTCGCTGCCTTCAGAGGGGGAAACCACGAGGAACTCTCTCGGCGCTCTCTCATCGCGGCTGCATTGCTACCAACGTGCAAGGTGTAAGAACGAGTTTCAACGGCTGCACGCAGTCTGTCTACGCGTTTATCGTTTATCATGTACCGCATTTATCGATCATTCAAGTTGATTGCGCGATTCCTTGGCGAGTGTACCTCCTAAGACAATGCCCATCCCAACTGTGACATCGGTTGTATATGAACACAAGCCTTTGCCCTTTGGTGAGACTACAGTGTCGTCGCCGAATTTGTATTGCGGACTCACAGCTGTAGAGTGCAGAGCGGATGCCAAAATTCGGTAAGTTGCTGGCCAGTTTTCAAAATGGGACGTGACACATATTGTTGTGATGTTAAAGCACCGGTTCCACTTTATATATTATTTGTGTCGTGAGGTGCGTAGGCGCTTTATTTTCGAATAAAGAGCCTACGTACATTGTCCCAAAGCAGTTTTACTTCATGTAGTTAATCCTGTGCTTGTATCAAACACCATTTGTGTGGTGACTTGCAGTTCTCGTAACATTATCTTTTCTTGCCCGTGTTTTTAAAGGTAATGTGATACCGAACACGCGCTCCTTGGTGCAGGATACGTGCGGCAGCTCGGCACGCGATGGCGATTTTAAAGTAGCCTTGAAAAGATGTTGCTTCTCTAATATCTGCTTATAATGCACCTTGCACCTATCATTTAAGAACATTTTTTGCCTAACGATCGTTTTGCCCATCCCTCGGGTGTGTCGTGTTAGTTCACGTCTACATGTTTTCCTTTGCGATGTATGCCAAAAATATTAAATTTATTATAATGCAAGATGCACCTATTTCAAGTAATGTGCCGCTTTTAAAGTTGCTTTGTAACAGAACCTTTGCTCACGTTTTTCCCCTTGGGTATCTAAAGCGACACGACACAAAGATCTGGGGGTTGGATATTGAACATAGATTCATTATATTTAAAATGACAACTTTGTTTTGTTATTTTCTAAAGTAGTGCCCGATTATGAATGTTTCTGACATTTCTTGAATTTCCGCGTTTGTTCATGAGTCGCACATAAGTTGCATGGAATTATAGTATAGTGCTGATGTGCTCCACAGCTGTGCTAACTTATCACGCCTTTTCCCGCAGGTTCCACCCTTGCCGAAGCTTTTCCACTACGACGGTGCAACACGAGAATAGCATATTATCAATGCAGAGTTCACAAAATAAAGGAAATAGTGCTTTTCCCTATAAACCTCTGTTGAAGTGTTATTTGTTTTGTTTAGAACGCATTAATAGAAAGTACAGAGGATCCACTTAGCCCCACTTATTACTGTGTTAATAAAGCTTTCGCGTATGCATGAGAGGCACATTTACACAAACTACTGTTGGTCCTTCGAAAATGTGAAAACAAAAAATAAAATTATCGCAATCCAAACGGCGCGACACACGTGGGGTAAACTAGAAACACCATAGTGGCTGTGAACGGTCGCGCAAGGGGTTTCCCGATGTCGGTGGGGCCGACAACACGCCAAAAAAGCCTGAATGCCCGCAACATCGGCCAATGCTACCTAGCCAAATCCGACCCATTCTGGCTGGCCAAATTTGACCCATTCTGGCTGGCCAAATTTCGCCCACGCTGGCTGGCCAAATTTCGGCCACTCGATCTGGCTGGCCAAATTTCGCCTACTCTGGCCGGCCAAGTTCGACCCACTGTGGCTTCGCCACAGTGGCGCCATTCTGGCTGGTCATCATCGGGCAGATGTGGGTGAAAGTAGCGCGAGCGCGATTTGCCGACTTAGGCCCGATATCGCTGCCGACTTTGGCCGAGTTCACGCCTACATAAGTCCTGTGTTGGCGTGCTGCCTGGGTTCCTGCCTTGCTCGTTGCGCTGCAGAGCTCCCTTACAAAACGTGACGTGGGGGTCAAATAGCGCATTCTAATCTTTTGTCGTCTTTATGATCAGCATTGAACGTTCGCTCCTGGGAATGTCAAGTTCATTATCAGTATGCAGAGCAGTATTCGACCATCTTTCGCCATGTGGTAGCATAAAAAATATTGTGTAAAGCCTAAAATTTCATGACGTACCTGTTTTCATCCATGATTTCCTTATCCCTACTTCTGTAAAGTTGTGTGGTTATATGAAGAACGTAATCTTTTCATT
The DNA here is from genome assembly GCA_013339685.2 of Hyalomma asiaticum. Taxonomy (NCBI): domain Eukaryota; kingdom Metazoa; phylum Arthropoda; class Arachnida; order Ixodida; family Ixodidae; genus Hyalomma; species Hyalomma asiaticum. The sequence continues at coordinate 130,063,957 of CM023483.1, read as the reverse complement.
TACATTCGCTTTCCAACAAAGCAACACGCCGTTTTCATTGTTTAATTATGGCTCCGCCATTTTGTCCATTACAACTAAGCAATGTTTCTGCCTGTGCGAATATGGCGTGCCCTAATCGGCACGTACAGAACGAGCTGGTGCAAATCCTTGCTGGTGATAGCTGAAGCTTTTAGAAGTGCTGCCAAATTAGCCTACTCATGTTAATTGTCGCTTTGTTTTACACCAACCTAACTGACGTGCTTGGGAACGTAAACAAAACTTCCTTCGGAAAGCAGCCGTGAATTCTCGTACTGTTTGTCAATAAATGATTTGTAGGGTTTAACGTCCCAAAACCTGTTCTGATCATGAGAGACGCCGTAGTGGAGGGCTCCGGAAATTTCGACCACCTGGGGTTCTTTAACGTGCACTGACGTCGCACAGCACATGGGCCTCAGCATTTCGCCTCCATCGAAATGCAGCCGCCGCGGCCGCGATTCGATCCCGCAACCTTCGGATCAGCAGCCGCGTGCCATAACCACTAGACCACCGTGGCGGGGCAGTGTTTGTCAATGAAGTTCTTGATGCTGGAGGATCGCAGGCTAACTGTAAGCGAACAAAAGGAAATAATAGGCCAGGTTTTCTTTGAGACGCGATACATGGCTTAACACACCGCAGCTCGTCGATTTGAAGTTCGACATGGTTCTTACATGGCCTTGCGAGGTCTCACTTCGCAACCAATTTAACCGCAGCGCCGTCAGACTTGCCTCAATCAGTCCTAACTTAATTAATATCGCATTAATTACGATAGGCTTAATTACGCCGGTCAACTTGATAATACATATCTTAATTAGTACTAGCCTCTTTTGGTCTAATTAGATCTCTTGGTCTAATCAGTCAGCCTAACTAGGTTCGGCTTAGTTTTATTTGAAATAGGCTTGTATAATTAGTAATAAGTTATTAGGCTTTGTTTAATTATTATTGGTATCATTGGCCTTAAATTTATTAGGCTTGGGTTAATTAGAATTACCTTATATAGCTATGACATAAGTAACATTAGGTTAATTAGGCTTTGCTTATTTTAATAAGACCGGTATAATTAGATTTATCTTAATTCGGCTAGTTTGAGTAGCATAGATTTACTAGGCTTGGCTTCATTAGTATTACTTTATTGAGGCTAGTGCTAATCAGTATTACCTTAATTAGCCCCAAATATGCTAGCTTATGTGGCTATAGGACGAGCTGATGCAAAAAAGCTAACCTATCTACCGTAAAGAAAACAGCGGCGATTGCTAAGCCAGCACTCCTAAGCATGCTTGATAACGCGCCAGTCTGCCGATCACTCCCATATGCTGTCGACAGTGCGAGCGGGGGGAGCGCTCGCGGTGGCCACAACAAAAAGACCCGCGGTGGCATACATGCAGGAAATTTGGAGTTTTAGCAGACGGACAAAACTCGGCATCCTATGAGTGACGTCAGAGCGTAGGTGACGCGACAGGATGTCCTCGAGGCCAATACCAGGAAAGACGGAGAGTGATAGTCCGTTGAACAGTGGTGTTGTAAGCAAACGTTACAAGTGGGAGAACGGGATCCCCGTTGCGATGGTCAGGTTGGATGTAGTATCATGAGCAATATGAAAGCGAGCACAAGAACGCATGGCGAACCGCCTCGAAATCGAGTTGGTGGTGGTGGTCCATGGTAGTGGTTATGATAGGAAAAGACGCTTATTTCTGCAGCCCAAATTGGGAGCACGGCGCAGCGTCTTTGGGAGGGGATAATGGGAAAGGAATATGTATATCTGGGACAGTTAATATCAGGAACTCCTACCCAGGAAAACGAAATTCTCCGTAGAATAAGGCTGGGCTGGAGCGCATTCGGAAGGCATTACGAAATCATCACCGGAAACTTACTGCTCTCATTAAAGAGAAAAGTATTCAACCACTGCATTCTCCCAGTACTAACGTACGGTGCAGAAACATGGAGAATTACGAAAAAACTAGAGATGAAACTAAGGAGCACGCAACGTGCAATGGAAAGAAAAATGATAGGAGTAACGCTAAGAGATAAAAAACGAGCGGGATGGATCAGAGAACAGACAGGAGTAGCCGATATTATCTTATCAATTAAACGAAAGAAGTGGACCTGGGCAGGACATGTCATGAGGAAGAAGGATAATAGGTGGACAGTAAGAGCAACGGAATGGATACCACGAGAGGGAAAACGCAACAGAGGTAGGCAAAAGGTTAGATGGAGCGATGAAATTAAAAAGTTTGCGGGCATAAAGTGGAACCAGCTCGCTCAGGATAGGGTGGATTGGAAATCGTTGGGAGAGGCCTTCGTCCTGCAGTGGACCTAAACAGGCTGATGATGATGATGATGATGAATGGGAAATTATGAGGACAGAAAGGTAATGAAAGATGTGAAGGCCCGTTCAGCGCGGCCGAAGTAAGCCGGCGGAAAGAGGAGGGCGGAAGGGCGACCCGGGCTCAGTGGTAGGCTGCGATGCCCGTCTCATCTAGGAAGTCCACCAGACTCTGCAGCGCTGGTAGATGGGGGCGAGACGGGAACAGCAAGTAGGGGAGTGTGGTGGCTGGAAGTCCCTGCCTCCGGTACGCTGTGATGACCCTCGAACGTTCCTGTGCAAGTCCGGGACAGGCACAAATGAGGTGTTCCAGAGTCTCAGGGTCCCCGCAGCGGCTGCAGGCCGGAGAGGCGCAGAGGCCCTTGGCGAGTCGGCGGGCTGCTGTCCAGATGCAGCCAGTCCGCAGTCGCAGGAGTGTGGCCCTGGCCCTCCTCGTGATGCCCTTCTCGGGAAGTGGCTTAGGGCCTCGCCCGCTTACCACCCTTGGGTCAGGGTGAATCGAAACGAGGAGGCGGGCCTGGGAGTAGTCCCTCGCCGCCACCGCCTGGATCAGCGGAAGACTAGGGAGGTGGGCAGCTTTGGCAAGTGTATCCGTCTCCTCGTTACCAGCTATGCCCACGTGCGAGGGCAGCCAGTGGAAGGAGACGGACACTCCGGTATTGGCAAGGGCCTCAAATTTCGTCGCCAGGGGGCTTCCAGTCAGCCCAGTACGTCGGTGGTTGGCCAAGATCTGCAGCGCCGCCTTGCTGTCGCAGAGGATGGCAACCAGTTCTGCAGGGATGTCCTCCGCCAGTAGGTCTGCAGCCAGGTGAAATCCCGCCAGCTCCGCGGCCATGCAGCTTGCAGGGAAAGGCACCCGGCACTGCCTGCTGCTGGCCCTGGCAGGGATGATGCATGCTGCTGCTGCGGTCCCGTCTGGTTGCACGGATCCATCTGTGAACACCTGGAGCTGCCCCTTCAGTTGCTCCTGTAGTTTGCAGGAGGCCACCTGCTGCAGAGCGGCTGCAGGGGTGCGTCGCTTCGTTGCCCCGTCCAGTGAGGGATGGAGCTCAGGTGGTCGGTGGTGTGGCGGTGGAGGAGCAGCAGGCACGGGTGGATCCGGGACCATCTGGTGGTGCAGCTGGTAAAGGCCACCCATCCTAGAGCGCGGCTGGCATCGACGGCGTTCCAGCAGGGTTCTTCCATCGGTGGCATGATGGAGGCGGTCGATGTGCCCGAGTGCCCGCTGGAGCATGCGTAGCGACAGAGGCCACTCGCCAGCCTCTGCAAGGGTCCCTGCTACTGGGGAGTTCTTGGGGAGCCCCAGGATGGAACGCAACGCACACCTGTGTAGCCTTCCAGCAGACACCTCCTAGCTGGCGTCAGGTTGACTAGCGGGAAGGCGTACAGCAGGATGGATGATGCAGCGGCCTCGTTCAGCCGCAGCGCCCATTTGGTAGAGCAGCCGCGGCCACGTTGCTGCAGTTTTACGATGGCCCCCTGGACTCGTCGCACCTTGGCTGCAGCGGCTTTAGCAGCCGGGATCCAGGTGAGCGGGTGGTCGATGGTGAAACCCAGGTACTTCACCACCGGCTTCCATGGCAGGCTGTTGTTGCCAACCCTCAGTCGCTTGACGTAGAGCCGGGTCGAGGCAACCGGGTGGATCAGCAGGGCCTCAGTCTTGGTGGCAGAGACCTTGAGGCCGATGCTCCCGAGGTAGGAGATCGCTGCGTCCAAGGCAGCTTGCAGAGATCTCCTGATGCCTGGAATGGACCGCCTGGGCAGTGGCGCACCGACGGGGGGGGGGGGGGGGATTTCGGGTGTTGTAAGACCCCCTGAGGCCGACCTAACCCCCCTCCCACTCCGTAACTGCTCCTTTGTCCTAGAAGAATGTGGAGCTAATGTCTCTGCAAAACGCCGAAAAAATAAAAATAGTCATCATCATTGATGTTACTATTATTTTGCATTTTATTTACTTTTTTACACACGCAACAACTGTGTAATCGCATGCCCGGCCCTTCGTGAAAAATTGAAACCCCCCTCTGGCAGAGATCCTGGGTGCGCTACTGCGCCTGGGTCCCCGAACCCAAAGTTCCACGTCATCGGCATAGAGGGAGCAGTGGGCGGGAAACCTGGTATCTACCGGGAGGGAAGCAGGAAGTCCCGCGAGCACCCTGTTGAAAAGGAAGGGCCTGAGCACAGAGCCTTGTGGGACACCAGCGGTGATGATCCTTGGTTGACTCGTCTCCTTTCGGACACGAACGCAGAAGGCTCTCCCGGACAGGACGGCGGTCACAAAGCCTCGGACGCAACCGCTGATGCCGAGACGATCCAAGGCCGCGTGGATGGTCGTGTGAGGCAGTCCATCGACGGCGCTCTCCACGTCTAGCAGCAGCAGCATGGCCACGTCCCCACAGCTCCTGGCGTTTTCCGGGGTGGCAACGATTTCAGAAACAGAGTCCGCCATGGAACGATGCCGTCGGAAGCCCGTTTGCTGTTCGGGGAAGTAGTGCAGCTCGTCGGCCACCCATTCAAGCCTTGCTAGGACCACCTTCTCCAGCACTTTGCAGGCAGCAGATGTGAGGGAGACCGGCCTGTACGAAGAGAGGGCCGTGGAGGGCTTCCGAGGTTTCAGCAGCGGAGCAACCACTGCTGTAAGCGAGGTCTCGGCAGCTCGCTGGTGCTCCAGACATCGTTGTAGAGGTCCAGGAATTGTTGACGGCCTCCTTCCTCCAAGTTGCGGAGCATCTCGAAGGTGATTCCATCAGCTCCTGGTGCACTGCGTCACTTCAATCCATTGAGGGCTGCTTCCAGTTCATGCATCCTGATGGGCTCGTTGCACGATTCTGGGATTTTCGCAACCACCCACCCTGGATGGTGGCAGGAGGCTGGGTAGGGAAGAGCAGCAGATGGTGTAGTTGCCAGTTGAGTGGTGTTCCTGGCAGCGAAACGGTCAGCCAGGAGCTCAGTTAGGGCCGCTTCCTGGATACCGATATAGATGGCCACGGACAGCACCTGACTGGATGCGCGGGACACTTGCAGCAGGCATGACAGGAGTTACCAGGCACGGGCGCCATAGTGTGAGCGGTTGATGGAGGCGCATAGGCTCACCCAGCCCTGGCTTCTGCGTCTGCGTGCGTGGCGTCTGCAGACGGCGCCGACCCTCCGGAAGGCTATAGAGAGTTCGGGTTGGTTTTTGCGCAGGGCTAGGTGCTCCGCACGTCGTCTTGCAGCTTTCAGGGCCAGGTGCTTGATATCTAGAACAGGCTCACCAGCCTGGACTCTTGTGGTAACAGTGGCTGCCTTCGCACTGTCTGCCATCTGCTCCAGGAGTTCCCTGCCACCCTTGTCCTCCCTGAGCAGCGTCCGGTAGACCCGCCAGTTCACCACGTGGTATTCTCGGTCTCTGGGGGCTCTGCCATGGAACGGGGACAGCAGGAGGGGCAGGTGGTCTGATCCCCACGAGTCGGCCGCGGGAATGGTGACTATGCGTACTGACAACCCTCTGTGGCCAGGCTGACGTCGATAGCGGAACAGACAAGCCGCCCGGTCCGACGCAGGAAAGTGGGTCACCGGTATTGAGGATTACAAGCCCCAGCTTTTGGATGATGTCCCTCAGCTCCGTTCCACATGGACAGGACCGGCGACTGCCCCAAGACGTGTGGTGTGCGTTGACGTCGCCGGACAGCAGGAAGTCCTTGCCCAGTCTTTGCACCAGCTGTCGAAGGCACGCAGGGTTCCAAGGTTGGCCGGGGCAGACGTACATGCTGGCTACAGTCGTGTCAACTCCTGCAAGGCGTACACGCACAGCACAGCACTCAATGGTGCCCCCGACCAGGTCGGATACCGGCACCTCTGCTTGAAGTAGTTCTCGTCTGACGTATAGAGCGCAACGGGCGGGCCCCTGCTGATGGCCATCACCCAGGCAAGGGGCAGCATTGCAGGCCTCCTGGTTGCAACCGGTTCTACTGCTGTAGCCCACGTACCCCGGTAGGCGGAGCTCTTCAGCTCGAGCATAGACCTCCTGCAGAGCGAGCACGCCGTACTTACTCTGCGAAAAGTAGAGGGATAAGTCTGCGTGCTGCCGCCGCAGCGAGTTTACGTTCCACTGGAGAACACTCGGGCGGCGGCGGTGCACAGGCGCTGTTGAAGTTCTGTCAGCCATGATTGTTGGGGGAGGGCACGGTCCACCAGCCTGTAGTCAGATGGATCGCAGCTGGTTGTCGGAAGAAGCTCTCCTACAGCCCTCAGAAGGAGGCGCATGTCGGCCAGCTCCTGGCCGTGGTGTTCCTTAGGGTAGGCTCGCTGATTGTCCGGGTGGGGAAGAGGCTTGCGTGCTCCCCTTGGTTTCTTGGCTGCTTGTGCATAACTTATTCCTGTTTCCTGGCTCGTAGGGACCGGAGGAGATGAGGCTGCGGCTGTTGAAGGATTGCCATCGCCTCCCTATGTGGTAGGAAGGACGGGGCACTGGCCTTGATGGTAGCGAGCCTTCGTCCCCTCTGCCACAGCTGGCAGTCAGGGGAGTCTGCGGTGTGTGCTCTACCACAGTGGAGGCACTTGGCCTTACTGGTTCAGGTGCTGTCGCCATAAGGCCCGCCGCCACAGCACAGGCATCGCTGTGTTCTGTTGCATGTGGCTGTGGTATGGCCATAGCTCCCGCACATCAGATACTGCAGGGGGCGCGGCCGACAAGCTCGTACGGCATGGACCACCCGAAACAGACGGACCTGGGCAGGGGGAGTCGATGCTGCAAAGTGCAGAATGAGCGCCGTCCCCTGGCGCTTAGCGGCGAGTACCGGCAAGGAGCTCCTCCTCCGTGTAGTTGCCGAGGGTGCCCTGCACGATGCCCGAGCTCTGGGTGCGGTCAGCAGGCATGCGGGCGTTTTAGGGGATTCCCGCCAGTTCGGTTGTGGCCAGAAAGCAGTCCCTCCAGTCTGGTGTGATCGCGTAGGCTGCCACGACGTTCTTTTTGGTGTTCACCCGGACCTCCTGAGCGCCAGGTAACGCCGACAGTACCTGTACGAGGGAAAGCCGAGAGGTTCAGGGGAATGTGGCTCCAAGAATAGCGGGGCGGAAGGGCTCTGTGATGCCGCACTTCTGGGGAGCTGCGCTTGTTGACACAAAGGTGGGCGTGGTTGTTACAACAGCAGGAGGTGCCGCTGCTGCTGCAGAAGAGCCAATGTTTCTGCTGCCAGACGGAGGTAAGCAACGAGCGGCGGTGCTAGCTGCAGCGCGCTGACGGTGCTTCTGCGACTGACTGCACCGTCTGGAAGCCGTCGTCGGCATCGTGGAGCACCGCGGAGGCCTCGACTGGGGGGGTGCCGGACTCTGGTGCTGGGGTAACGGCTGGCACTTTTCATGAAGACCCCTCGTCGTCGCTGGTATTCTCGGTGGGCCGTGGGCGCTTACGGGGGGCGGAGGTGTCCATAATCTCCACGTCGGTCTCGGACTTCTGCGGGAGCGGCACGCTGGCAGGGCCGCATGGTTGCGAGCAGCCATCGGTGAGGTCAGGGCTCTCTAATGTCTAAATTGCGGCGCGGGAAATGTTGCTACAGAGGTGATGGCGTCCGGAGCAGCCTGGGGGTTACTGGGGGATGCCTCCGTGTTGTTTACTGTCGCTGGGGGCAGTGGAAAATTGGCGGAGAACGGGCGGCGCTCGGCTAGCCTAATCAGCCTTTCGGCGTGTTCCTGACGTGTCCGTAGTGCACCGACTGCGTTGATGAGTTGTCGAAATATGCTGCGGTATGTCACGCTTTCCGCACGCTTTCGTGCTGTCTCACGGTAAGCGGAGCGTCGCGGTAAGGCGGACGGTGCCGTACCTTCGGGCATGTCCGTAGCGGATTCTTTATCTCCAAAGTAGAGGTTTCGAGTTGCAGCAGGGCTAGGTCAGCCATGTAAGCAATAATAGCACCACTAACGCCAATTTGTCCCCTGATGTTTTGTAGGCTAAACTGTGAAACCAAAAAACAATAAAAAAATGCTGATACTGCTATGGCAACCATTTTGTTGATGAGAGAGGAGGGAGCGCCGAGCTGCTTGTCTGCTATGCGCTCGACGAGCGCGCGACCGCTTGCAATTTTTTTTTCAGGTTGCGTTGCTGCTGCATATCTTGTTTTCGACAACTTTCGTTTGCTACTTTCTCGGACTTTCAGCACATCCACAAAACATTAGTTTGCAAATATTTTTCGTTTCAATGCTCACGAGCCAGCAAGCCTTGAAGCGTGACAGTTTAGTTTGAGTAAGAAAACGGTGTAGCCAGAAAATGGTTTATTCACTCATTTTATTAGCAACGTATTGCAAACGATAAAACGGAATAGATGCCACAAGAGCACAGAGCAGTGTATCTCGTACGATAAATACAAATGTTCGCATTCTGCATCGGTTACACAAGCATAAGAGAAGTCTTCACACAATTCATCGTATTCAGAATATCACTGCAGGGGTCACCACGTATATTGGCTGCGCACTATACAATTCTCCAGAAACAACGGTTCATAGTTACACGTTTGTGAATAATGAACTGATCATGCAGTGCAGGTGACCTGCACGTTGAGCCCAATGTTGCGTTTCAAGATAGGGCGTCGGTGAAGCGCGCCATAGCCGCGGGCATCGGGGCTGCGAGATGACCTTATGGGGAGCACGTGTTCCTTTCTCGCCCAAGGTCGCGACCACCCAGCCCGAAACCACCTTGGTGTCGTTATGAGACGGCGCGTAACGAGGAGGAGTCGACTCTCTGGCCCCGAAACCACCTTGGTGTCGTTAGGAGACGGCGCGTAACGAGGATGAGTCGACCTTTCTGGCCCACCGAAAGATACCTGTTGTCGACTTGGGGGAGGACAACCTGGCACGCACGCTTCGAACCGCTGCTGTGCTGCGGCTGCTGCGGCTCCGAGGGAGCCTCGCCTCCGCCCGGCCGCCCCTCCTGTCTTGGAATGGCCCTGGGAGATGGAGAGAAGGCTGCGACGGATGAAACGAGAGAGAGACGAGAAACGGAGATCGGACAGCCAGGGTCTCAGTGCCCGAGTTCGCTGTGCCGATAGTTGAAATGTAAATAAATGTTAAGTTTTCATTTTCAACTACTCGGAGTCGTGCCTCCATCAGCAAGCCAAACTTGATCACCGACACGAACGGCCCACGCGCGACGCTACAAACTGGTAGGCAGCGGCGAGATCAAGAAGAGGCTGGCGGAAGACTGTCGACGGAAGAGCGACATCTGTGGATCAGGGATCAGCAGAGCTCCTCTTCGTGGCTCCGGGAAACACAACCGTCGCAGTAACGGCGTGGAGGCTGGAACGACTCGGAGGAAGAGCAGCAGAAGGCGCAGTCCACACGATCTGGATCGGCGGACCTGGCAACGTGGCTCCGGGAGACACGACCTTCGCAAGCTCGCAGTTCGGTGAGTGCTTGAGCGACTACGTTTTGCTGGACGATAAGGACAGGGTTCTGTATCGGGCAATTAGGTCTGACTAACCGCCACTGGGTGCGTGGTTAATTCAGGGAAAGTCGTAGCCGCTCTCGAAGGCATGGATTATCACCGTGTTAAGAAAGGAAGAGCTTCTGCTGTTGGCAGCAGAGCTCGGAATGGATATAAACAGTAGGTTGAGGAAGCCCGAAACTCGCGCTGCAATCGAAGAAGTGGGTTTCGAGGAGGACGAGCTCACAGATGCTTGGGAAAAGATATGTCGCGAGCGGAATGAAAGGGCGGAAGAGAAAGAGAAGCAGGAAAAGAGGGAACAAAGGCAGGCAGAAATTGAGCTCGAAAGAATAAAGCTAGAGAAGGCGAGATTGGCGCGCAGTGCGGATACGGCGCCACCGCCTCCAGCGGAAAGTGTGAAAATGACAAACCTGCTTCAGCCGTACAAGACAGGCGATGACATCGGTCTCTACCTGGTTAATTTTGAACGGATTTGTGAGAAATACTCATTTCACCGAGACACATGGCCAGAGCGGTTGCTTGCGTTGTTGCCGGGAGAAGCCTCGCAAGTCGTGGCCCGACTTGGCGCAGCCGAGGCAGGGGAATACAGCTCAGTGAAATCGAGCTTGCTCGCAAAATACAGGCTTTCAACGGAGGAATTTCGGAGGAGATTTCGCCAGGAAAGGAAAAAGTCTAACGAGAGTTTTGTGGAGTTTGCGTGTAGCCTGAGGGACAATTTTTCGGAGTGGGTGAAAGGAACAGGGGCGGATAACTTCACTAAATTGGGAGATTTAATCTGCTTAGAGCAGTTCTACGAGACTTTGCCCGATAACCTACGCCTTTGGGTTAAGGATCGACAGGAAGGTGTGTCCGTAAAGCGTGCCGCACAGCTTGCTGATGAGTATGTCGTAAGTCGAGGCCTTAGGACTCAGGTCTATGGCGTGCACAATTATCAAAAGCCTTCCCCACGGCCACAAGCGTACCCTCGAGGACAGCAAACCGCAGCTAAACGAGACGACGCTAATCAGAGTTCAGCTCGCTCTGAGGGCATAGTGAAAGCACCTGAAAGGGGTAGTAATAAACCCGGAAATCACTCGGAAGAGCTCGAAGCCAGAGTTCAGGTGACGTGTTTTAACTGCAAGGAAACAGGTCATTTCGCTCGAAACTGTTCAAAGAAAAGGTTACTTGGATTCGCTTGCATAAGCGATCATCCAAGTAACATCGATCTACTGAAGCCATACATGACAGACCTCATGGTAAATGGGAAAGAATGTAAAGTGCTGAGGGACTCCGCGGCGACCATGGATGTCGTTCATCCGAGCTATGTAAAAACTGACGACTACTTATCCGAATGCGCGTGGATAAGGCAGGCCGTCAGCGAAGACTCAGTGTGCTTACCTATGGCAAAGGTACAGATTGAGGGACCTTTCGGAGCTATCGAGACAGTGGCAGCAGTGTCCAAAGGGCTACTCGAGGGCTACCCTTACCTTTTCTCGAACAACTCAGAGTCGCTGCTAAATAAAAGGGGATGCACATTTGCTGAAGCTCAGGTTATGGCTTTGACAAGGTCAAAAGCGCGCGCACTCGCTCAACGGCTGCGTTACGACGATACTGAAAGCGTCCAATCAAAAGATGAAGTAGCCAGCTCCGAAAACGTAGTTGCGCCGGAGGAGCAGAAACCCGAAAATCTGGAGGATTCTCGCGATAAGGACAGGCCAGTTGAGAAAAAGAAAAGGAAATCTAAAGGAACAGATAACAGTTTTCAGGGAACGGTGTTAGCACCGACTGCGCCTAGCTACGAGCGCTTGCTGGGTGTTGATCGAGAAACGCTACGAGAGGCACAAAAGAACGACCCGACGTTAGGAGTTCTGAACAGCGGAAGCAGTGAGGGGGTGTCGTCGAAAAACATTTCTTTCGAAGTGAGAAAGGGCGTCCTGTACCGTAAGTACCGAGACAGGCGAAGGGATCTTACGATCAATTGGTGGTTCCGGCACCATATCGCAGTGACATACTGAGCCTTTGTCATGATCACGCGTGGGCAGGACACCTAGGTACAAATAAAACGAAGAAAAGGCTGCTGCAGGAATTTTATTGGCCAGGGTGCTTCAGAGAGGTGGAGAATTTCGTGCACACTTGTGATACTTGTCAGAGAGCAGGCAAGTCTAACGACCGATGGAAAGCACCGATGGTAAAAGTGCCAATTTTTCTGAGCCCTTTCAGAGAGTGGTTGTGGATTTGGTGGGACCGCTGCCGAAAACAACGGCGGGAAACAGGTACATTCTAACGTTGTTGTGTCCGGCGACCAAATTTCCTGAGGCGGTACCATTGAAGGAGGCAACTTCGGTAGAAGTAGTCGATGCACTGCTTTCCATTTCCTCGCGCCTTGGTTTCCCGGCAGAGATGCAATCCGATCAAGGAACGGTGTTCACGAGCGCACTCACGACAACCTTTCTCGAGAAGTGCGGGGTCAGGATTTTGCATAGCTCGATATATCGCCCGCAAAGTAACAGCGTGGAGAGGTGGCACGCCGCACTCAAGAAAGTTTTGGGAGCGGTTTGCCTCGGAAGGACTCATTTGGTAGAGCGTCAAATCGAGCAGACAACAGCGGTTCCTTTTAGTTCGAAGGCTTACCGCATGTCCCCACGGCGGCTAGGCATAATGAAGCCAGAAGTGAAAAGGACGCTTCGCCTGGGTGTAATTAAGGAAGGATGCAGTGACTATTGCTCACCCTTAATGCTAGTTGAAGTACCTGGGAAAGATCCACCGCCGTGCGTGCACTATCAAATGCTGAATGCCGTAACAAAGGACCCAGTGTACCCCTTGCCTAATATAGAGGAGAGGGTTGAACTGGTAAGCAAGGCTACCTTCATTTCAACCCTAGACTTAGTGAGAGGGTATTGGCAAGTGCCATTAACCGAACGAGCTAGTCGCTACGCGGCGTTTGTAACACCTTTCGGGGTTTATCAGCCAGTTACCATGAGCTTTGGCTTGAAGAACGCGCCGTTCTGTTTTTCAAGGCTGATGGATCGGGTTCTGGAGGGCTTAGAAGAGTTTGCGGTCCCCTATTTTGACGATGTGGCCGTGTTTTCGAACGATTGGGAGTCGCATTTGGAACACATGCGAACGGTACTGGAGAGAATTAGAAGCGCGGGCTTGACTATCAAAGCCGAGAAGTGTCAGTTCGGCCAGGCGCGTGTCACGTATTTGGGGCACGAATTCGGACACGGAAAACGCGAACCGATGCAAGCCAAAGTAGCCGCCATATCTAACTTCCCCCTACCCGTAAAGAAAAGGGATGTGAGGTCATTTCTGGGAATGACCGGGTATTATCAGCGCTATATCCCAAATTACTCGGAGATTGCTAGTCCGCTGACTGACAGCCTCCGAAAGCATGAACCAGAAGTGGTTACTTGGAGCCCCGACAGGGAAGAGGCCTTCCATAAACTGAAGCAGGCTTTGTCTTCCCGGCCGGTGCTTGTCGCGCCAGACTATGGGAGAGAATTTATTCTCCAGTGCGACGCTAGCAACCGTGGTCTTGGTGTAGTTCTGGCCCAAATAGACGAGAGTGGTGAAGAGCATCCCGTGCTCTATCTCAGCAGGAAACTGACAACACGGGAAGAAGCCTTCAGCACATCTGAAAAGGAGTGTTTGTGTATAGTGTGGGCAATCCAAAAATTAGGATGCTCTATTCAAGGCACGAAATTCACGGTCGAGAGTGACCATTGCCCTCTTTCATGGCTGAACCGAATGTCGAGCAAAAACGGGAGGCTTCTAAGATGGAGCCTCATTTTGCAGGAATATAAATTTGAGGTGAAGTATAGAAAAGGGAGCCAGAATAAGAACGCCGACGGACTTAGTCGGGGGTTTCCGTAACCGAACCGAGGTTTGCATTTTTTTTTTCTTGCTGCTTTAAGAAACCTTGTTCTATTTGGTCCGCTTTCCAGGAAAACGTCACCTGGTATTTGTTTTCCAACCTTGCGAGAGCTGGCCACGACAGAGATAAGAAAAAGTAACAGAGAAAGAGGCTATAGAATTGTGTAAAGCCTTGTAGGAACTTTATTGTCCGGCGGACGTGTCGCTTGGGCACGCCTACCGCGGTGAATGTGTTGTGCTTGTGTTTTGTGCTGAGACAGCTTCCAGCTCCAGTGTTCTCATTCATCGCACCAAGAAAGCACCTCGACGCTTCGGGCGACCAGACAGCTGGCCACCCTTAGGTCGGATCTCCCGGCGGCGGAGGAGTTTGTTGCGTTTCAAGATAGGGCGTCGGTGAAGCGCGCCATAGCCGCGGGCATCGGGGCTGCGAGATGACCTTATGGGGAGCACGTGTTCCTTTCTCGCCCAAGGTCGCGACCACCCAGCCCGAAACCACCTTGGTGTCGTTATGAGACGGCGCGTAACGAGGAGGAGTCGACTCTCTGGCCCCGAAACCACCTTGGTGTCGTTAGGAGACGGCGCGTAACGAGGATGAGTCGACTTTCTGGCCCACCGAAAAGATACCTGTTGTCGACTTGGGGGAGGACAACCTGGCACGCACGCTTCGACCGCTGCTGTGCTGCGGCTGCTGCGGCTCCGAGGGAGCCTCGCCTCCGCCCGGCCGCCCCTCCTGTCTTGGAATGGCCCTGGGAGATGGAGAGAAGGCTGCGACGGATGAAACGAGAGAGAGACGAGAAACGGAGATCGGACAGCCAGGGTCTCAGTGCCCGAGTTCGCTGTGCCGATAGTTGAAATGTAAATAAATGTTAAGTTTTCATTTTCAACTACTCGGAGTCGTGCCTCCATCAGCAAGCCAAACTTGATCACCGACACGAACGGCCCACGCGCGACGCTACACCAACAATACCAGACCCTTTTTTTATGAAGCTTGCTAGTCGAAATAACCTTCTATAGCAAGCTAACTTCCTCTATAACTCAGCTTGTGCTAATGTACCATTACATACTGAGCAAATTATATTTACGTTATAACAGTTGGCTATGTTTATTGATACGTCGCGTAAACCCTCGTTCAAAGCTGTAGCATTGCTAACAGGGCATCATTACTGAATTTTACAGCAGTACATTGCTGTTATTCCTCGCAATTTGTAATGCCCATATATTCTATCACAGTTTAGGCCTGAGTATCACAATCCTACAACATCAAACGACAAATGACACCCTGTACACAGAGCTTCCATTGGGAAAAAATGCAGTATAGGTAAGTGTCGATGGTTAACCACCATTGGAAACTGGGCTAGGACAGAGTCATGCGCAATAGTATTACCGAACGCGCACCACCTTCGGGACATGGAAAAATGTCCGTGTCTGACTGAATATAATGTCCTCGATCGACTGAATATAATGAATCAGTCTGGCCAGATAGCCCAGAACAACCCTACTCTGGCCGGTTTTCAAGACATTCCTCTAATATACCTGAATCATATAAAGCATCTATTTTATAGAGCTCATAAGCTCAGCTTCGTGCATAATGTTGGAAGCATAGGACAAATCTGAGCTGTACTATTAGTTTTGTAATTGGCTGGAGGTAATCAGTCATTTGCATTTCGAAGACGCCCCGCCACGGTGGTCTAGTGGCTATGGTAGTCGGCTGCTGATCCGAGGGTCGCGGGATCGAATCCCGGCTGCGGCGGCTGCATTTCTATGGAGGCGAAATGTTGAGGCCCGTGTGCTGTGCGATGTCAGTGCGCGTTAAAGAACCCCAAGTGGTCAAAATTTCCGCAGCCCTTCACCACGGCGTCTCTCATAATCAGAGCTGGTTTTGGGACGTTAAACCCCACATAACAACATTTCGAAGATTCCTTAACAAACCGGTGAAAGTGCCTTAACTTTGCTGGTACACTTGCTTGTGGCACAGCGTGCCTTCTTGACTTACTAAAATATTTCTGATTTTCTAGAAAGAGCTTCCTCATCTGATATTAAAATGAAAGTATGAGTGGCAAGAATGTCGAGTAGTATTAGTACTTGTGCAACTTCACCAGATCAAGTACAAGATCTCAAAATTCGTGTTTGCAGCTGTGAATTATAGCGCAACAATGTGAGCTGTGAATGTCTGCACAAATACAATACCTTGCACGCTGTTTGCGCAGACATCGAAATACGTTTAAGTGTTTTGTTTAGCAGGGTTCGCGCAGGCACCTTCGGCGAAGGGGTCCAAACAGAGGCAGTAGCCGTCGTACAGTTGCTCCTGTGTGAGACCCTCGAGGTCTGCCCTTGTGGCGTAATTTCGCCCTACGTCACACCTAGAAAATGAAACAAATACCACCATGGAAATCAATATACAACACGTAGTAAAAGCGACACTGATATAGAGAGTGCGAAAAAGGGAGAAAGGAATGTGCCACATGTTCAAAAGCTAAGCGCAGCTTGGCCTTAGCGCAGATAACACGAACTTCACGTTACACGGAATGTAAGCATGCAGTCACTGCTACGTAAATGATTTTGGGGGCTTATTTCTTAAGCATTCAAATGTGGTAGAGTCGCTACAAGGAAACAGGTCGTCGGAATGCTCTAAAGCCGTACCAGTTCGTCGAAGAAGCGCATTCGGCGAACATACTTTGCACGATTTCTTCTCGAAGAAATTCAGAGCCACCGCTAAGAAAACCGATACCGAAGCGGAATTTCCGTCTGCGCCTGAGCTGGCATCAATCGGCTCGCGAGAAACTGTCCACAAGTAGCTTGACATGCTTGCTACAATAAAGAAAAATGCGCAGTGCCAAACAAAAAACCCACTGTAAAGCACCAACAGCAATCTTTCGGTTCGCCCTCTAGGTAATTTGATAAGGATAGCCCTCGCTTCTTCGTACCGAACAAAAAGTGTGCTTACCTTTCGTCCGCTGGGAAATCGAAAAATTTCGCTGCGCTGTTTCTTCCCGAGTTGTGGCACCAAAAAGCACTGCAGCACTCCTTATGTCCTTTTCCTAGTCTCGCCGACATTTTGAGCGCGTTCCTACTCACAAACACCGAAATGTTCACCTTCAAGCCAATTTAAAGAAATTCCACACGTGCACAGTGAAAACGGCAGAAGTAGACGACGGAACGGCAGGAGAAAAGATAAGAGCTATAGCGCCGCCCGTCGGCGCAACGAGTGCAGCGTCTGGATAAAAATATATAGGGTGTTAAAAAAAAGAAAATACGCGAGGACACATTTTATTTCTACACATATTTGCATGACTTTATTTTATTCATGCGCAGGTTGCAAAGATAAGGCCACACATGCAAACGTTGCTGAATTTTCGCTTCCTACCAAAACAATGGCGGAGGCTTTATTCCAAATACCGAAACTAGTCGAAGTGTCCGGCCCCTGGTTGTGGTGGCTACCCTGGCTGCATGTAGGGTTCCCTCTACGCTTCCCTCGTCGAGACAGGGGCGCGACTCTCGCGTCTCGAAATTGATTGATTGTGGTTCGGTTAGGAAGGGACGCTAATTTCTGCAGCCCATGTAGGGAGCACGGCTAAGCGTCCGTAGGGGTAGGGGAAAGGGAGTGAAAGAGATAGGAGAGAAAGGCCGTAGTGGAGGGCTCCGGAAATTTAGACCACCTGGGGTTCTTTAACGTGCACTGACAACGCACAGTACACGGGCCTCTGGCATTTTCGCCTCCATCGAAAATGCGACCGCCGCGGCCGTGATCGAACCCGCGTTTTTTGGGTGGCAGCCGAGTACCGTAACCACTACACCACCGCGGCGGACACTCGAAATCGATTGGTTGGAGCCGGCAGCTGCGGGCGCTGATGCGGGTGAGGGAGAGAGTGACGTACGCGCGCACCTGCGAGAGAAGCGTGTGAGGGGAGCGTGACCTACTTGGCACCGCTCCAACACCTGCGCCGAGGGAAGCGCGTTGCCTCGCGCTTGTGCGGAGGTGGAGGATGATGATGATGGTAGTGGTACGGAGGGACAGCGTTATACAGGCTAGTCAAAGAGCTGCTTCGCATCTAAAAATGGATAGTTGTAGTCACGGACTATCTCACCCGGTACGCAGAAACCGATTCCGTGCACAGTGCGACAGCTGCCGAAGTAGCAAGGTTTTTAAGTGCGAATGCACTTTATAAGCGACCCTGAGTCCGCCGTCCCATAGCAACGGCGCGAGGAGCGGAGAGGAGCGTCTGTAGCAACGGCGCAGCGACGTCACACCCCACGTGACTGCGCGCGCTCCGCCTCCTCACCGCGGTTTGCGCGGGCGCACCGCTCTCCGCGGCGTGACGTCACGGCGCGCTGTGCAGCTGGCGTCGCTGTGCAGCTGTGTGTGTGGCGCCGGCGCGTCAGTCCGTATATAAACGTCCGCCGGCTGACGCTCGCTCTCTTCTCGCTCGGCTCCGCGGTCGGTGAAGTCTTTCGCAGTATGGATCCATCGCAGGTTGGATCCATCGCGGTAGGAGTTTCCGACCACGATCAACGGTGGCTTCATAGACTTGGCGTTCAGTAGGAACTGTACGGTCCGCGCCGTCTTGCCGGATCCGCTCACCGTACATTTCTCGGATCACAAAGCGCTGGTACTAACCGTGAGCTACAACGATAACACCAATAGGTGCTGATCTGTAGTGACGTGTGTAGAGTGTGTGTGTGTGTGACGTGCTCGGCGATGTGTGCATTATGCATCTACGAAATTGCGAGGTGTAAATAAATAATACTTCGTGTATAAATGTGTGTGTGTGTACAATGCATCATGACAACACTTTAAATTCATTAATTACACTTTAATCATAACTTTACTCCCCCTCATAGCATCACCCCGTGCATTCGCACTTAACCATGTTCACCCTCGGGGAAATGCTTTCTTTTTTGTAAACAACATAGTGTTAAGGCACGGAGCTCCCTCGGTCGTTATTACTGATCGAGGTACGGCGTTTATTGCTGACTTAATGCAATGCTTAATGCGAATGACGCACACCGATCATAGAAGAACAACGGCGTACCACCCCCAATCAAACGGTCTGAGTGAACGCCTCAACAGAACGCTGGCTGATATGCTTTCGATGTATGTGGATGTTGAATATAGGCTGTGGGATGAAATATTGCCCTACATCACCTTTGCTTACAACACCGCCGTTCAACACAGAACCCGAGTTCCACCGTTTCAACTTGTATTCGGCCGAAGAGTAACAACAACCTTAGATGCTATGCTGCCCCTGGACGAAGAAAACGACCATCCATCCGACCAGGAAGATTTCCTGCAACGAGCTGAGGAAGCACGACAGATGGCAAGGTATCGAATACGCCATCAACAACGTGTCGACTCTAGCCGGTACAACCAGCGTCTTAGTGAACCGAATTACCAGCCCGGTGACAAAGTATGGATTTGGACCCTGGTGCGACGTCTTGCACTGTCTGAGAAGCTCCTTTGCCGATACTTCGGCCCTTACGAAGTACTCCGCCGTATAAGTGACGTCAATTACGAAGTCAAACCCGCTGGTCATCAAAGCCCAAAACACCGAAAACCTACGGAAGTTGTACATGTCGTTCGCATGAAACGCTACTATGAAAGGACGTGAACACGGCGGACAAAATAAGAACTCTTGCCTTGTTCCGCGCATCGGGACGATGCGTCTCAGGAGGGGGATAATGCCGTGACAACTTGGCTGCATTCAAGTAGCCTGCCATCGCTCGTAGGAAGTTCACACGCCGTGACAAAGTGCATTTCAGCAACCACAGGCAACGCTCATTCCGGCTTGCGCGCGCCTCTGGCACGAGGCGACAGAGGGAAGAAGACGACGGTACGACGCGAGCTTTAGAACGCGTCTGTCTTTGTGAGGTAGTGACTTCGAGTAGTGAGCACAGGTTCGCTCTCAATAAACGCCTTGTATGTACGTAGTAGTAGTAGGTAGCCACCGGCGCGTGCCTGCCGGGAGGCACGCACGCGCCGAGGGCGAGCACGTGGCTCCCGGCGCTCGTCCTCGCCGCGAGCGCCGGGAGCCACGCGCTCCCCGGCAAACTCGACACTGCCCCGGCAAACGCGAGCGCGAGAGACAACGTTGGCGCAGGCAGCGTCTCCTAGCGAATTTCTTGATTGAGAAATACCGACTGCTCGCGTTGGAGAAGCGTTCACCGGCAAAACCCATATATATATATATATATATATATATATATATATATATATATATATATAGTTCAGAAAGAAGATATCCGTGAGCCCGAATAAATATTTTCAAAAGAAGAGATTCACACGATTAACAAAAAGAATACAAGTTTACTGACGTTGCGGCCGGTGGACCGGCCTTCATCAGAGTAAAAAGCTCTTGCAGAGCACCCTCCTTTTAAGGGTACAGGAAGGGGAGAGAGTGCGGCTACAAAGGCGTATTCTGTACACGGAATGGCTATGAAGTCTTCCTGGACAGAACACGTGGTCGGCTGCGGCGAGTCACGAGGCGACCCCGTAGCCTCTCAATTGACAGCAAGGCGGCACACTTGCGACCCCGAGGGATTCTACTACCTGTATGTAACGGAACTATAAAGCCACTGTACATTGTAAAATCACTGTGGTGATTGCCATTTTTACAATGTACAGTGGCTTTATAGTTCCGTTACATACAGGTAGTAGAATCCCTCGGGGTTGCAAGTGTTCCGCCTTGCTGTTAATTGATAGGCTACGGGGTGGCCTCGTGACTCGCCGCAGCCGACCACGTGTTCTGTCCAGGAAGACTTCATAGCCATTCCGTGTACAGAATACGCCTTTGTAGCCGCACTCTCTCCCCTTCCTGTACCCTTAAAAGGAGGGTGCTCTGCAAGAGCTTTTTACTCTGATGAAGGCCGGTCCACCGGCCGCAACGTCAGTAAACTTATATTCTTTTGTTAATCGTGTGAATCTCTTCTTTTGAATATATATATATATATATATATATATATATATATATATATATATATATATATATATATATATATATATATATATATATATATATATATATATATATGCACTGGATCTTGACTTGCAATGAAGTGCCGGTGGGAGATTTCACTTGTGCATTGTGCATAGTTGAACCGTGAGGATTCGTAGCATGCGCGTTAACTAAATTAATCCGGAACTCGGCACGATCTACGATGAACATCCCGAGCTTCGCCCACTCATCATTCACTCCGTGGATATGCTGTAATTTCTTAAATGCGAAGCATTTCTTAGCGAACTTCGGCGAGTTTGAGCGTATCTATCTATCTATCTATCTATCTATCTATCTATCTATCTATCTATCTATCTATCTATCTATCTATCTATCTATCTATCTATCTATCTAGCCGCCTACGATTTTGTGCTCTCCTGGCCGTTTCGCTAATCGGATGTTTACGAAAATTGGTATGCCACATCATGACTACACGACGAACATAAATGACAGGTCATAACATGAAAATCATGAAATGCATGTCATCAGCGGCATGATTTACATGCCACGGTCTTAGTGCTCTCCTGGCCGTTTCGCTAATGGGATGTATGCGAAAATATGTATGGCACAACATGACTGCCTGACGAACATGAATGGCAGGTCATAACATGAAAATCATGATATGCGTGTCATGAGCGGCATGATTTACATGTCACAGTCTTGGTGCTCTCGTGGTAGTCTCGTTAATGGGATGTATACAAAAATTGGTATGCCACAATATGACTGCATGACGAACATAAATGACAGGGCATCATATGCAAATAGTGACATGCATGTCATGAGTGACATGATTTACATGCGGCGGTCTTAGTGCTCTCCTGGCCGTTTTGTTAATGGGATGTATACGAAAACTGGTATGGCACAACATGACTGCATGGCGAACATGACTGACGGGTCACAACATGAAAATCATGATATGCATGTCATGGTCGACATGATTTACATGCCACGCGTTTCGTTAACGGGATGTATACGAAAATTGGCATGCCACAAGATGACTGCATCACGAACGTAAATGACAGGTCATAACATGAAAATCATGACATGCATGTCATGAGCGACATGATTTACTTGCCACGGTCTTGGTGCTCTCTTGGCCGTTTCGTTAGTGGGGTGTGTAGGATAATTGGTATGCCAGAATATGACTGCATGACGAACATAAATGACAGGTCATAACATGAAAAGCATAACATGCATGTCATGGGCGGCATGACAGGTCATAAGACTAAACCATGACACGCGTCTCATGACCGGCATGATTTACATGCCATGGTCCTGGCGCTATACTGGCGTTTCGCTAATGGGATGTATGGGCTCCGTCTACTGACCAGAGGGCGCTACGTAGCTCTCGTCGGACGGCTCAGCATCGTTGACACTGGCCGCTTGGGTCGCACGTATGAGACGCGCAAGCACGGTGGAAACCGACGCGACAGCGACGCACGCGTTTCTTCGCTGCTTTCCGGGCGTGCTGCGAACCACACGAACGCTCGCGGCGTCGCTCTTTGGAACAGTTTGCCGCAGGTTTGGAGCGCGTCTCAAAGGAAATAAAACGAAAGAAGGTGGGACGGGCGGTCGCTGCTGCTATATAGAGTTGGAGACGAGCATCGCGTTCGCGTATTTTCCTGTCACAGTCTGCCCAATTTTGCTTCTTCTGTCCGCCAGGAAGTGCATTTTGGCGCTGATGTCGCACATGGAAAACTCGACTGCACTGAGCCTATACGAAAGTTGGTTTGGCACAACATGACTGCATGTGACAGGTCATAACATGAAAATCGTGACATGCATGTCATTAGCGTCATGATCTACATGCCACTCGTTTCCTTAACGGGATGTATACCAAAATTGCTATGGCGCAACACAACTGCATGACGAACCTAAATGACAAGTCATAACGTTAGAATCATGACATGCGTGTATGAGCGGCATGGTTTACATGCCACAGTCTTGGTGCTCTTGCGGCCGTTTCGTTAGCTTCATATGTACCAAACTCGGTATAGCTAGACAACAATGCAAATCCATTTTGCGTGCTTCGCATTGCCTTGATTCCCACTGCACGTGGGATCTGCCAATTTTTATTGACCTGCGTTCACCATATTCGCTACAATATATATAGGCATTGGATCTTGGCTTGCAATGAAGTGCCGGTGGGAGATTTCACTTGTGCGTAGTTGAACCATAAGGATTAGTAGCGTGCGCGTTAACTAAATTAATCCGGAACTCGGCACCATCTACGATGAACATCCGGAGCTTCGCCCACTCATCATCCACTCCGTGGATATGCGTGGATATTCTTCTCACATCTCGAGTCACGATCATGTCGTGACTCGAGATGATTACTCAACATAAAGACAAACTCAAGAAGTAGTGCAACGGCACTCGGACACTGATACTAAGACAAGTAAACTTTAAAGGGCAACTCCGGCGATTTTTCAGTATCCACTGATCTTAATGAAATTTTCAATACGTATTCTCCTCGGCACTGTAGTAATATATGCCAAACCAGGCGGTTGCAAGTCATGTAGTTTTCCTGGAAACGAATTTTAAAATTTTCTAGCAGATTCCCCTGCGGGCCACCCTGTGTTTTTCACGTCATTACCTTAAACGCTGCCTACCGGAGCCTGCGGGACATCAAGAGCGAAACGGCGGTACTTCAGCGCTCAAATCGTCGCAGTCAAGTTCAGAAAAGCTGGCATAACTCAATACATCGTCGGATGACCTCGCAACTGTCATTTTTCTCCGTACTTCTGACGGCGGGAAGGCTGTGACGTCATCGCATACGCTGCAAGAAGCGCCTACCCGTTTCGGTTTCGGTTTGAACACGCCTTTCTGTCGGTTATTTAAAATTATTGGTGCGTTTCTGAGGAAATTGAACCGCCCTGGCTGCTACAGGACTGTCAGTACCATTCGAAAACATTGATATCAGAACATGGTGAAAAAGCCGCCGGAGTTGCCCTATCTATCTATCTATCTATCTATCTATCTATCTATCTATCTATCTATCTATCTATCTATCTATCTATCTATCTATCTATCTATCTATCTATCTATCTATCTATCTATCTATCTAGCCGCCTACGACTTTGTGGTCTCCTGGCCGTATCGTTAATGGGATGTATACGAAAACTGGTATGCCACAACATGACTGCATGACGAACATAAATGAGCGGTAACAACATGAAATCCATGACATGCATGTCATTAGCGGCATGATTTACATGCCACGGTCTTGGTGCTCTCCTGACCGATACGTTAATGGGATGTATACGAAAATTGGTATGCCACAGCATGACTGCATGACGAACATAAAAGACAGGTCATAACATGAAAATCATGACATGCATGTAATGAGCGGCATCATTTACATGCGACGGTCTTGGTGCTCTCCTGGCCGTTTGTTAACTTCGTATGTACCAAAATCGGTACAGCGAGACAACAATGCAGATCCATTTTACGTTCCTGATGCGTGCTTCGCGTTTCCTTGATTCCCACTGCACGTGGGATCTGCCATTTCTTTTTTCTGCTGCGCGAGTTCGGCGGTGTCAGGTGGCAAAACACAGCTCCCCCCCCCCCCCCCCACAAGAGAGGAGACCGATAGACGAACGATTAGAACCGCCTCAGGCAAAGTGTGTCCCAGTGGACACTGAGCGCAGATGAGGAAGAGTGCGGAGGGCACAGAACTGGGTGGGGCACGGTATGGAAAGAAGCCGACACGACGAGACAGTGCTTTCACTGTACACGGGCTTCAGGCGCTCCAGGGCAATAGTTCCTCGGAATCCATTAACATCCACAACAATGTTTGAGGGGAGGCACTAAAGCACGGGGAAGGGTCCAAGGTAATGGGTCTGCAGTGAACCCCGCACAGGGCCGTACCGCACAAACACATGTGCAGCCTTTTCCATGTCTGACACAATGTTAGCTGCAAGGGTTGAGTTCCGTCGCGTCGGTTGGGGCCGCAGGTCGAGGAAGGCATTGCGAAGGAGACAGGTCTTCTTTGTATGCGGATCGGATGCCCAGCAGAACGAGGGGAAGTGCTTCTACCCATTTGGTTCGGGACCCGCGTGCTATCAATGCTGCTTTGAGATGCCGATAGAAGCGCTCGACTAGGCCGTTTGTTTGGGGCTTGTAAGCAGCTGTTCGCAGACGGGTCGTTCAGAGGAGCTTAAAAGCTATGCGAAAAGTGAAGACTCAAACTGACGGCCCCGGTCAGTGATTAATATTGTCGGGCAGCCAAACCGTGAGACCCAGGTGGAGACGAACGCCTCTGCGAATGTGGCTACAGTGACGTGAGGCAGGCAGGCAGGCACAGAACTTTATTTTGGCGGCGACCCGAGGCGTCGGAGTCGCCTCGGGCCACCGGGTGAAACGGTCAAGGCATGTCAACAAATACCAAGTCGGAAGCGGTCCAACTATGTAAGTCTGGACTACAGCAAGCCGTTCGTCAGGTTGCAAGAAGCGGCGGGGAGGCGGTACTGGGTAGCGGTGGACTTTAGTGCGCTTACAAGGCGCACATGCGCGTACCCAATCGCGGATGTCCGCATTCATGCGGGGCCACACGAATCGAGCTGCGTCGAGCTTTTGAGTCGCTCGAATACGAGGATGAGCCAGGTTGTGGAAGGAGTTGAAGGCTAGCTTGCGAAAGGCGACCGGGAAAGACTGCCGCGGTGTGTCTGTGTGTGGAGGTATCACACACAATAGGTACAGTCTGAAAAGTTATTGGCTCCAGTTGCAGGGACGTGATCGCTTCGCCCATATTATTCACGTCAGCATAGTTCTTTAGCGCTGTCGCGAGTTCACGGATGTCGAATGGAAGCGAGGTTGTCATGTTCTTGGATTGGCTGCGTGTGGCGGCGTCCACGCGGCTGAGAGCATCCGCCGGGATGTTATCACAGCCACTAATGTGTCGAATGTCCATTGTGAATTCCATATTAAGAAAAGCTGACCTACCTCTCGTGGTGTATATGGGGACTCGGAAAAACCGAAGGAGTAGGTCAGGGGCTTGTGATCGGTGTAGTATGGAGAACGATCGGCCCTCGAGCACGTGACGGAAATGGCGCACGGACAGGTACGTCGCGAGGAGTTCACGGCTGAACACACTATAGCGGGTTTGGGCGGGGTTCATTCGCTTAGAGAAGAAAGCAAGGGGTTGCTATTCGCCATCAACTTGCTGTTGTAGAACGGCTCCCACCGCAGAGGTTGACGCGTCGGTCATGAGTGTCAGGGGGCAGTCCGCATTTGAATGAATGAGGAGAGTTGCTTCGGCCAAGGCGCGTTTAATGGCAGGAAATGCGTCATCCACAGCACTGTCCCAGGCTAGCGTGGCAGATTGTTGTGTGCCACAGAGCAGGCGATCGACTGTTTCCAGGAGTGCTGCACAGTTTCTGAGGAAACGGCGGTAAAAATCTACCAGACCCAGAAATCGGCGGAGCTTGGTAAGCGAAGTCGGCTTGGGGAACTCGACGACTGCTTTTACTTTGTCAGAAAGTGGGCGGGTGCTGCTAGTGTCGACGTAATGGCCGAGAAATGAGAGAGCGCGCACTCCAAACTCACTTTTTCCGCTGAATATGACTATTCTGTCGGCTTCAAGCCGCTCAAAGAGAAGGCGAAGGTTTTGCAGGTGCTCTTCGAAGGATGAGCTTGCCGCGAGCAGATCTTCCACATAGGCAAACACGAACGGGAGTCCTCTCGTCACGGTGTCAACGAAGGGCTGTGATGTTTGTGCAGCGTTTCGGAGTCTGAAGGGCATTCGCAAGAATTCGAAAAGCCCAAGTGGTGTCATTATGGCCGTTTTGATGATGTCTTCTTCGGCCACTGGGATTTGGTGGCATGCCCGAACAAGATCAGTTTTCGAAAATGTAGCACAGTGCAGAGCAGAGGTAAAGTCTTAGATGTTGGGTAGTGGGTACCGGTCAGGGACGCGGTCTTAGCGTTGAGGAGCCGGTAGTCTCCGCATGGCCTCCAGTCACCTGACTTTTTAAGGACGAGATGGAGAGGTGACGCCCAGCTGCTGGATGACGGTGTAATTATGCCAAGCTCTACCATGTGCCCTAAATCTGCGAGGACCACTTTGAGGTTGTCGGGAGCCAGGAGCAGCGGCCGACAGAAAACAGGTGGGCCCGGATTTTATTACATGGTGTTGAATAGCGTGGGCAACAGGTTGAGTCCATAATGAAAAGAAGAGGCGTGCAGGACACGGACACAAGGAGAGCAGTGAGCACCACGAACGCGTTCGTGGTGTTCACTGCTCTCCTTGTGTCCGTGTCCTGCACGCCTCTTCTTTTGATTATGGACTGTTACCAACTCGCTCAACTTTCTGTCCTTTTGAGGTTGAATCCAGTCTGGTGGAGATGTCAGGGATGGGAACTGATTTATCAAGGCGGCTAACGGTTCTGTAGCAACTGTATAGCGCAGAAAGGCGCCACATCTGTAGTTGCGGCGGCTGCTATGCCTTGAACAGACAAGCTCGTTAATGAGTCGAGAAGCCCCGCCACGATGGTCTAGTGGCTATGGTACTCGACTGCTGATCCGAAGCTCGCGGTATCGAATCCCGGCCTGCGGCTGTTGCATTTCGATGGAGGCGAAATGTTGAGGCCCGTGTGCTGTGAGATGTCAGTGCACGTTAAAGAACCCCAGGTGGATCTTTAACGTGCATGCGCAGTAGCTCTACTGCGCATGCGCGGCAACGGCGCAGGTAGCGCCGTCTACAGGGCGCTTTGGGTTTGGTTGGAAAACATGAGCAGCCGACAGGGCCGGCCGCCGGTCGTGAGCAGCGGGTGACGGCGACTCGCTTCCGCCGTGTGTACGAAAATTCAGCTCACTGCGTAGCCAACGTATGCACAGAATATTACTGAGAAGGGAAACGCGAAGTTCTACAGGTTCCTGTCCGCGAGGCTACGAGCGAAAAAAAATGCTTGAATAGCATCTGTGTGAGAAAGCTGCTGACGGCTCGCTGTGGGTCGTTATACACTCGCAAGCGCGCGAGCGCATAAGGTCACAGTCATTCACATTTTATTTGGTCAATCGCTGTGTTGCACTAAAGACGCGTACATGATCAAGATATGTCGCCCAGCAACGCGATCGCAGTGTGCTCCAACGATGCAAACGACGGCGTCGTAGCGTAAACACCGCCTGTCGTAACAGGTAGCGCACGGTTTCAGGACAGGGACAGGGAGCCAACATGTGGCGCGCGCGACATGTAGGGTCTTTAACACGGATGGAGCTTCGTCCGTTTCCTTAATCATGCGTTATCTATTACAACATGCGTATCCACCAACATGCCTGCTGTCCATACTTTCCACGTGAACACCGGATTTGACAGACCGTGCTCGCACCGCTCCCGGCAAATCTCATTCATCGTCAGCGGTTTCAAGATTAAACTTCAAGTGTCGCAGATAACCTTCTTCCTTGAATGACCGGCCCCATTGAGCCTGTCGAAGGGTTGAAGTAGCGAAGTGTAGGTATCGCCACATAAGGTCGTTGCTCCCGCAACAACGCGAAAAATCCTCGCTCCACCCCTTTTCTAGAAACGGAAATGCGATTCGACTGATTTCTCGGATTTTACGTCCCAAAACCATGATATGACTATGAGAGACGCCGTAGTGGAGGGGTTCCTAATTTTAACCACCTGGGGTTCTTTAACGTGCACTCTTCGCACTGTACACGGGACTTAACATTTCGCCTCCATAATATGCAGCCACCGTGGCCGGTATTGGATGCCGAGACCCTCTGATCAGCATCCGAGTATCATAGCTACCAGAGCACCGTGGCGGGCACGAAACGGGGTGTTGTCTTCCTCTGTAATGTTTGGTCAATGCAGGCAAACGTATCCGGCAAAAGAAAAAAAAATATAAAGCAACAAAACAGGCGCACGTCCACTGCTGATTGCTGCCTTGAAAACGCCAGTTCGAGAATCTGTTTTCCAGCCAAAAGCGCCAGCGATGCTTTCCAGTTTACAAGACAGGTGGCGCTCGCTTTTCCGCAAATGGTGCGTTGAGAGAAAGAGAGAAAGAAAGTGCAGCGCGGTTTAATAAGCTACATAAATATGCAAGGTGGCAGAAAACCGACAAAATGGTTAGAAATAGAGGAACAGTTGAACAGAGAACAGATAGCGGTGTACGCCGTTATAGAAACGCACCTTCGGGACTCGGAAGAGCCACCAATTATTGCAAATTATGTGTGGGAAGGGTGCAACAGGACAAAATCAGAAAGAAAAGGTGGGGGAATCGGTATGCTAATTCATCGGGAAGCAAGCTGGTGTAGGATTACTTCGACATGTGAAGAACACCTCTGGGTATCTGGAACGGTAAGCGGGAAGAAAACTATGTTGGGTGTAGTTTACATGTGGACTGGAAATAACTGCAAAGAGAAAAATCAGGAGTTAGTGAATTGCATAAGCAAGGATATTCAGAAATTTGGTAACGGGGCCGAAATAATCCTCTTAGGAGATATGAATGCTCATGTGCATGACCTCGACGGATATACAGATTATAACGGGAAGTTGATGCTAGAGCTCTGCGAACAACATAGTCTCGATATAGTTAACATGAGTCCTAAGTGCGATGGGCAGGTAACATGGGAGGTCGGAAGCAGGCAGTCAACAATCGATTACTGCCTCATGACAGAAGGAATTCACGAAAAGTTGAGACAAATGAGCATAGATGAGGAAGGGAGTAGCAGCTTGGGGAGTGACCATAAACGCATAACTTTGCGAATGGGATATGCAGATCATAAAGAGAGCATCGAATTAAAGTCGGGCAGCTCCTTTCTAACTGAAAAACAAATTAGGAACGTAGTCGCAACAATCGAGGACATAGTGAGCAGAACAAAAGGCAAAGTGTGGGATTATAATGAGCTTATTAATCTAATAAGGACTGAAGTTACGAAAGAGAAACAAAAGAGTTGCTGGAGGGGAAAGCGAAAGCCAAAACGATGGTGGAACAGGGAAGTTCAGGACGCAATTGAGAATCGACGGGAAGCATCTCGAATACATAGGCAGGCAAAAAAGGAGCAGAGGCCACAAGACGAGGTCAAGCAAAAATGGGAAACATATCTCGAGAAAAAAGCCCTGGTACAGAGTTTAGTTGAAGCCAAGATTAAAGGCCAAAGTGAACGTTGGATATCGGACATTCGCGAAAAGAAGGACGCATCTAGGCTTTTCTGGAATCACCTGCAATCGCTGGGGAAGAAAACTGCAACTATGCAACGGCATATTGTGGATGAAGAAGGAAATAAATTGGAGGGGTACGACGCATTGACTTATATTCGAAAAGCAACAGCCGATTCCTTTAAGAAGCATGACGAGGCTCCCTTTACGACGTGTAACAGTAGCAAGGGAGACCAAGTGGAAGAACTAGTTCTGGAAAATTTCAATTGGAAGAAGGCGGAGGAAATGATTCCCAAACGAACAGCCACAGGATTAGATGGGGTTAGCATTACTGTAATAAATGAGCTCGGAAGAAACAGCAAAGAAGCCTTATTAAAAGCAATTGAAAAAAGGTTAAAGGACAGGCGAATACCGGACAGTTGGCGTCAAAGTAGGATGAAGTTCATTTATAAGGGCAAGGGAGAGAAAAATAACATTCGCTCATATAGACCACTGACCATTACATCAGTACTCTACAGGTTGGCGATGCAGGCAATTAAATTGAAAATGCAGATATGGACAGAGCTTAATAGCACTTTTGGCGAACTCCAAAATGGATTTCGAGTCGACAGGAGATTAGATGATAACCTTTTTGCGCTTACGCAGTGTATAGAAATAGCCGGAAAAGAGAACAGACCTCTACATTTGGCATTTTTGGATATTAAGGGTGCGTATGACAATGTGAATCAGAATATTTTATGGGACATAATGAAAGAGGCTGGTATAGGGGATGACTGTATAGAGCTCTTAAAGGAAATATACAGTGGAAATACAGTATGTGTGGAATGGGAAGGTGTGGCGAGTAATGGTAGAATGGAGGCCGTCGATATAGGTAAAGGGTTGAGGCAGGGATGCCCGTTGTCCCCACTATTATTCATGCTTTACATGAGGAGAATGGAGAAAGCATTGGAGATGAGCAATATTGGTTTTAAGCTGTCGTACAGACAGGCAGGTATAGTGATAGAACAAAAGCTCCCCGGGTTGTTTTATGCAGACGATATTGTGCTATTCGCAGACAGTCGAACAGATTTGCAGGGTCTGGTTAGTATATGTGGTCGGGAAAGTGAAGATTTAGGGCTAAAATTTAGTGTGACAAAATGCGGCTGGATGATATTCAATGACAGCAACGATCAGACCATATCAATACAGGGCGAGGAGATACCCAGAGTACGAGAGTACAAATACCTCGGGATATGGATAAATGATGGGAATAGATACATGGAAGTACAAGAAAAAGCTATGATAGTTAAAGGAAAGAGGAACTCCGCAATAATGAAGCATAGAGCGCTGTGGGGTTACAACAGGTACGAGGTAATTCGAGGTTTGTGGAAAGGTGTAATGGTGCCAGCACTTACATTCGGAAGCTCAGTGGTGTGCATGAGGTCAGAGGTACAATCAGGGCTGGACGTGAATCAGAGGACGGTCGGACGTCTCGCACTGGGCGCCCATGGGAAGACCAGAAATGAGGCTGTTAAGGGGGATATGGGATGGTCTGACTTTGAGGGAAGGGAAGCTCAGAGTAAAATTAGGTACGAACAGAGATTAAGGAATATGAAAGAAAGTAGATGGGCAGCGAAAGTATTCAGGTATTTGTATAGGAAGAACGTTGATTCACAATGGAGGAAGAGAACTAGGAAGCGTACCAGCAAGTACACATCCAGTAATGAAACGGATGGGACGAAAAAGAGCGTTAAGAGGCATGGTCAGAGCGGCGGAGAACTCGGATTGGATAGCAAGAATGGAGAAGAAACCGGCATTGAACAACTACCGAAAAGGGAAAGACGAAATCAAGAGAGAAAAATTTTACGATAATTCAAAGGGAAGCGCTTTACTGTTTGAGGCAAGGTCCGGTTGCCTGAGAACCCGAAGTTACAGAGCGAAATTCAATAAAGAAGGGGATACATGTACGTGCTGTGGAAAAGCTAGGGAAACGACAAGTGGTACGGGCGTTGGCACTCTGTGGAGAAAAAGAACTAGGAGGCTCACCAGTAAATACACGGCTCCAGGAGAACTGACAACAAAGAGCGTAAAGGGGCGGACAGGCGGAGAAGATTTACTGGATGGCAGCGATGGAAGACAAAAACCGAGTCTGAATAACTACCGAAAGGGCAAAAACGAAATAAAGAGGGAGGCATTTTATGATAATTCAAGAGGAAGCGCTTTACTGTTTGAAGCGAGATAGGGCTGCCTCAGAACGCGTATTTATAAAGCGAAATTCAGTAAAGAAGAAGAAAAATGCACATGCCGTGAGGAAGCTGGGGAAACGACGGAGCATGTTCTGACTGAATGCGGAAATATGCACTCAGGTGTCCGTTTGGGCACCACCCTACATGAAGCCTTGAGTTTTAGGGCGAACAACGGGAAGCTGAACATAGCCGCGATTGAAATAAGTAAGCGACGGTTAGAATATTGGTGGCAGAAAACTAGAGGGGACGGACAAAAATAATTATAGGGAACAATATGGAATTTCGACCATAAGGGGCAGGGAACTGGGCTATGAATTTCCGTTTTTGCGATTTGATTGAAGTAGATTTAAAAGACATGAACACAATTTGAAGAGACAGGGGAAAAAAAAAAGAAAAGTTCTTACATTTTCTTACGAGCCTGGTGGCGCACATGTCACCGCCCCGTTACATAGGGGACGCTCATAGCATCCATCCATGATCAATTTCCGGAGACCTCCACTACGGCGTCTCTCATAATCAGAGCTGGTTTTGGGACGTTAAACCCCACAAAACAGCAACAATGAGTCGAGAAGACGTTTCTGCCTCGGGTTAGCCAACTTTCTTGCTAGCCCCTGCTTAGCAAGAATGTCGGCACCTATAATTGCCAAACCGACGTGGGCGACTAAAAATTCACAGCATATCCACGGAGTGAATGATGATGAGTGGGCGAAGCTGCGGAAGTTCATCGTAGATCGTGCCTAGTTCCGGATTAATTTAGTTAATGTGCACGCTACAAATCCTTATGGTTCAACTACGCACAAGTGAAATCTCCCACCGGCACTTCATTGCAAGTCAAGATCCAGTGTCTATATATATATATATATATATATATATATATATATATATATATATATATATATATAGGTCTTACATGTCTTGAAAAAGGTCGGGCTCCGACCGAAACGTTGACTTAATAAACCGTCGTTCTCTAAGAGGCGCATCGTCAATTCTGTTATATATATATATATATATATATATATATATATATATATATATATATATATATATATATATATATATGGGTGGCCGGTGTCAAGAAACTCGCTAGAAGACGCTGCCTGCGTCAAGCTTGTCTCTCGCGGGTGAGGGCGCGTTCTCCTTCTTTGCGAGCTGGTGGAGCTTTCATCTAAGAAAGAGCGTTTCCATAGTCAACGCGCGCCTTTCGCTCTCTCTCTCTCTGTCTCTCTCTGTGAGAGATGTAGCGCGCCGGGAGCGAGGTAGCACGCGCCGAGCGAGAGCGCGAGCCTCCCGGCGGCGCGAGGTGGCCACATACATACGACGACGACTACTACTACTACTACAGAGGAGGGAACGACCCACACCCTAAGGAGCTTCGCCCCTAAAGCACCCACCGGAACTGCCTTCGAAGCCCCGGGTTCAGTGTGACAAAACGTTGGGAGTACACAGGAATGCGGGTGCCATTTGCGGCTTTGAGGTACAAAATGTCTGGCGAATGGCGTTCTGACCTTGTGGCTGGGAGGCCGCTGACCTGGGCTCCTGTGTCGATAAGAAATTTTTGTCCTGTGGTGGGGTCGGTGACGTGGAAAAGGCGACATTCTCCAAGGCTCTGACCACTCGTCACCGGCAGGGTTCCCGTCCAAGCGCATGGCAACAGACTGTGGCGAGCCGCGGCGCCGATACAGCGATGGTAGTATCACAAACGTGGGCCGATGGATTCACTCCGATGACGCTCTCCGCGCCGTAGGGGCGTTGAGGATCGCCCACGCTGTCGTGAACGGCGTGGCGGATGTCTGGCCGCGTTGAAATTTCTTCTAATATGTCCCGGAGGTGGTCAGTGTGAGAAGTAGTGGTAGTGGTCAGGCTAGACGGAGCGCATGACGACGGGGCGGTGTGGGAGGGGCGCTGATGGCTGCGACTTGCAAATGCTGTGTTACCACTTCCATGACTTTGTCGGCCAGTGCGGCGAGTGACAGCAAGTCCATGGTGGATGCAGTCGCCAACACCATTTGCACGTTGGACGGCAAGCGTTGAAGGAAGAGTTCGCGTAGCCCTGTATTATCCAAGGCTTGTGCGCGCGATGCAAGAAGCTGCATCATTTGTCGCAAGAGCTGCGTGGGCTTTCGGTCACCGAGCTCCGCAGTTGAGAGCAACTGTTGGATTCGCGTTCGTTCCGATTCATCTGTTCTGTCAAGCAGCGCTGCCTTTAGGTCTTCGTAGGGAGCTGCCGGGAGGTTCGTGCTGAAGGAAACCAGGATGTGGGCAACCACTTTTGCGGCTGTGGGTGGCAGCGCACTGACGACATGGTGGAATTTCTGAAGCCGCGACGTTACTCAACAGATGTGGAATTGCGATTCCGCTTGCAGGAACCACACGTTTGGGTTGCGCTCCTATAGTACTGCGGCAGACGTAGGGATACCGCAGGAATTGCGTCGCCGGTCGCTTGTGCAGTATATGTTCAGTGGGTCTGGTTGTTCTTGTGGCATGGTGGTTTCTTTCACAAGTTGTGCGTGCCTGACAGGGACACCAATTTGTAGAACGCGCGCAGAAGGAACCGACCACGACCACGTGCGCTGTGTAACTACAGTGCCTAGAAATATACTGAATTATTATCGCGGACGATGTGGCGTCTTTGGACTCTCGTCCCTGATAAAATTGGGTGCTAAATTTTCATTGCGGAATTGCTGAGCTCTAGTTGGATCCGTTCGCATGCATTGGAATCTAAACACCCACTAAGCTTGCACAACTAGGCCTCAAACAAATTTGTTTTCCGAATTCCATAATGTTCCCATTGAAAGCCACTGATTTCTCATTGTTTTTTCTTGTTTTTTTTTGCCGCACTTTCTTGGCCATGCGTTATCATCTTCCGAGGCCCATTTTCAGGGTGGCGTGAACATGCTTCCGAAAAATTCTGCCCAAACTCTACCAGGGTCGCTTAACTGTACGAACTAGTGTGACACACCTTAACACGGTATGTTACACTGTTTCTCGCTAATTAATATGTACGGTAACGCAAGCACTAATGAAAGCGCTTTATAATTACACCGCCCAATATTATGTGCCT
Source organism: Hyalomma asiaticum (assembly GCA_013339685.2). Classification (NCBI taxonomy): domain Eukaryota; kingdom Metazoa; phylum Arthropoda; class Arachnida; order Ixodida; family Ixodidae; genus Hyalomma; species Hyalomma asiaticum. The sequence continues at coordinate 130,028,978 of CM023483.1, read as the reverse complement.
TTATATTAACAGATTCTTGTCCCCTAGCGATAACTATAAAATAAGCTCCTCCATGCGCTCCTCCATGCGCACGGTGCTAAGGTAGTCTGTATATGCGGTATGAACGCGCGGCTGTGTTAGGGTTTGTTGATGTCGTTGGCTGTAAACATCTGAATTAACGTGTAACATGTGAAATGTGCTTCTCATGCATGCATAGTTGCAAACAATAGCCTTCAATCACCGCCTGACGAAAAAGTGAGTGACGCCTTCTCGGAAGAGAGTACATCATCATCATCATCATCATCATCAGCCTGTTTAGGTCCACTGCAGGACGAAGGCCTCTCCCAACAATTTCCAATCCGCCCTATCCTGAGCGAGTTGGTTCCATTTTATGCCCTCAAACTTTTTTAATTTCATCGCTCCATCTAACCTTTTACCTGCCTCTGTTGCGTTTTCCCTCTCTTGGTATCCATTCCGTCGCTCTTACTGTACATCTGTTATCTTTCCTCCTCATGACATGTCCTGCCCAGGTCCACTTCTTTCTTTTAATTGATATAATAATATCGGCTACTCCTGTCTGTTCCCTGATCCATTCCGCTCGTTTTTTATCTCTTAGCGTTATCCCTATCATTTTTCTTTCCATTGCACGTTGCGTGCTATTTAGTTCCACCTCTAGTTTTCTCGTTACCCTCCACGTTTCGGCACCGTACGTTAATACGGGAAGAATGCAGCGATTGAATACTTTTAGATGCGAAGCAGCTCTTTGACTAGCCTGTGTAACGCTCTGCCTCCGTACGTCCGTACAACGCGCCGCAACGCGCTCCCCTCGCGGAAGATGTTGGGTCGGTGCCAAGTAGGTCACGCCGCAGCTGCGCGTCGACGTCACGCTCCCTTCGCAGTGCGCGCTGACGTCACTCTCTCCCTCGCCTGCCGCGCGCTCGTCGCAGCGCCCGCAACACCTGCCGCTACCGCCGCTCGTTACACCGCCGACTCGTCGGTTCACGCGCTAAATTAAAGGGGCCCTGAAACGGTTTTGACGATTTTATGAAAACATGGTGATCCGGTAGAGCGAGTCATTAGGATCATTAGAGGACAGATTTCAGCGCTCTGCGTAAAGTGTGTAATTTACAATAAGGCTTTGAACACGTGCATCGCAAAAGATCGCAGCGGCTCGGCGAAATGTGTTTTCAAACGCCCCCGCCTTTAGAGCGATGGAATGCGAGACCGCTGATTGGCCCCCTAACATGTGACGTGCACGTAATTTCCAAAACCTTGCTGCCAACAACGTGCTTCTACAACGTACTCCTTCGTTTCAGCCAACGGTATCGTCGCGGCATCTGGCGGTGTACACACGAGTCGCCAGCGCTCTATCGCAAAGGCTAGCACTGCCGAGGCCAGGGAGCTTAGTAAAGATATCGGGGCACTATGTAGCTGCGGAGGGCTCCGCAGGGCGGCGGCCGAGGGAGGCGCAGTCGTCGCTAGCGCGTACACCGCAGCTGATAGAGTTGAGGAGGAACAGCAGTGGTAAGGAGGAAGGCGACAGAAATAAGCTCATAGCTGCCTTAGCGCATGGTGCTTCGCTTTATTTATGGCGTGAATGATTTAACAATTGTGTTGCCTAATCAGTGACGTAATGTCAAAAAAAAAACGTTTCAGGGACCCTTTAACACCATCTTCCCAAGGGGAACCCTGATGTGATCCAGAGCACCCGCGTTAGCGCCGTTCAACCCGTGACGCCACCCGTGCGCAACGCTGCTGCTTCGCATCCCATCAGGGTTCCCTTTGGGAAGATGGTGTTAATTTATTCACTTTAGTGAGAGCGGCAAGTTTCCAGTCATGATTTCGTAATGCCTTCCGAATGCGCTCCAGCCCATCCTTATTCTACGGAGAATTTCTTTTCCATGGGTAGGAGTTCCCGTTATAACTGTCCCAGGTATACGTATTCGTTTACACATTGTAGGGGTTCATTGTTAATTTTAAATTCCTGTTCCTTAGCTAGCCTATTGAGCATAACTTTGGTCTTTTTCCTATTCATTTTTAATCCAATTTTATTACTTTCCCGATTTAGGCCATCAATTATGTTTTGTAGTTCGTCTCTATCATTGCTAAAGAGCACAATATCGTCTGCAAATCTTAAATTGCTTTGATATTCTCCGTCTATTAGAATTCCCTTTTCTTCCCAGCCTAGACGTTTAAAGGCTTCCTCTAAACATGCAGTGAATAGCATCGGGGATATCGTATCTCCCTGTATCACACCTCTCCCGATCGGGATTTCTCTGCTCCTCTCATGTAGGAGTAGTGTGGCTGTGCAGTCTTTGTATATGTTGTTTATGGTTTTCACGGTTACGCCAGGTACCCCTTGTCGACGTAGAGCTTCTAGAACTGCTTGTATTTCTATGGAGTCAAATGCTCTCTCGTAGTCGATAAACGTCATATAAAGAGGTTTGTGATAATCTCCGTATACTTCTCAATAACTAGGTTGATAGCGTGGCTGTGGCCCGTTGTCGAGCAACTTCTCCTAAATATAGCTTGTTCTCTCGGTTGGGTAAAGGCGAGTGTTTCTCTTATCCTCGTAAAAATTACTTTTGTAAATAGCTTGTATATTACTGGGAGTAGGCTAATTGGTCTGTAATTCTTTAACTCCTTTAGGTCACCTTTCTTGTGGATAAGGATTATATTAACGTTTTTCCAGCTGAGGGGTACATTAGATGTCTTGATACATTTCGTGAAGAAGAACACAAGTTTTTCAAATATAATGTCTCCTCCGTCTTTGATCAAGTCGGCCGTTGTGCCGTCTTCTCCTGCTGCTTTACCGCGGGACATGCCTATGACAGCTTTTTTGACTTCGTCAGCAGTTATACATGGAATTTCAGTGTTTCCTCTGATTCTATTTCTATTAAGGTTGTTTGGTCAGTCTGAGAGCTGTACAGTTCAGAGTAGAAATTTTCTGCTACGTTTACTATTTCGTTGAAATTGTTGATAACGTTACCCTGTTTATCTTTTAGCGCATGCATTTTGTTTTGTCCTAAATGCAGTTTCTTTTTGACCGATTTAATGCTGGTGCCTTTCTCTACTGCTTTCTCTATTTCTCTCATGTTAAAATGTCTTGCATCTCATTGCCTGGCTTTAGTGAGCAGTTTTGATAGTTCTGCGGATTCTATATTATCTATACGAAGTTACTTTCATTTGTTGGTGTTTTTTTTTATTAAGTCCTTGGTAGATTGGGACAACTTACTGGTTGCTTGCTTTGTTGTTTTACCCCCGACCTCTATGGCAGTTTCAAGGATTGTTTTCGTTATGTTTTTGTATAATTCTTCTAAATCTTCATCGTTTTCGCCTAAGGCCTCGAACTTGTTGCTTAGGGCGACTTTGAATTCTTCGTTCTCCGGTTTGATTACCTCTAGATTTGCATTTTTTCTTGTAAATAATTCAGTTCTTGTTTTCTTTAGGTTTAGTACAATCTTTGCCCTTACTAGTCTGTGATCGCTGCACTTTATCTTCCCCACTACTCCTGTGTCTTGAATTATACCTCGTTGTTCGCACATTGTTGTGCGAATAGGGCATAGATATTATAGCAGGGCATAGATAGACTAATAAATAGCCTGACGGCCACGGCCGCCGTCAAAATTCGAGTGTGATGACATACATGCATTTATGCATGCATACATCATCATCATCATCGTCGTCATCATCATCACCATCAGCCTGTTTAGGTCCACTGCAGGACGAAGGCCTCTCCCAACGATTTCCAATGCACCCTATCCTGAGCGAGTTGGTTCCATTTTATGCCCGCAAACTTTAATTTCATCGCTCCATCTAACCTTTTACCTGCCTCTGTTGCGTTTTCCCTCTCTTGGTATCCGTTCCGTCGCTCTTACTGTCCATCTGTTATCTTTCCTCCTCATGACATGTCCTGCCCAGGTCTTCTTTCTTTTAATTGATAAAATAATATCGGCTACTCCTGTCTGTTCCCTGATCCATTCCGCTCGTTTTTTATCTCTTAGCGTTACCCCTGTCATTTTTCTTTCTATTGCACGTTGCGTGCTCCTTAGTTTCATCTCTAGTTTTTTCGTTATCCTCCACGTTTCGGCACCCTACGTTAATACGAGGACAATGCAGTGATTGCATACTTTTCGCTTTAGTGAGAGCGGCAAGTTTCCAGTCATGATTTCGTAATGCCTTCCGAATGCGCTCCAGCCCACCCTTATTCTACGGAGAATTTCTTTTTCATGGGTAGGAGTTCCTGTTATTAACTGTCCCATGTATACGTATTCGTTTACACATTCTAAGGGTTCATTGTTAATTTTAAATTCCTGTTCCTTAGCTAGGCTATTGACATTCCATGTGTTACCGCTGTCGAAACCAAAGAAGCTGTCAAAAGCATGTCTCGCGGTAAAGCAGCTGGTGAAGATAGTATAACAGCCGACTTGATCAAAGACGGAGGAGATATTGTACTTGAAAAACTTGCACCGCTCTTCACGAAATGTATCAAGAGATGTAGTGTACATACATACATACATACATACATACATACATACATACATACATACATACATACATACATACATACATACATACATACATACATACATACATACATACATACATACATACATACAAATGCAACTGAACAACAGAAAGTGTCAAATTGACTGTTACTGCCGAGTGCCGCCCTCTGTATTCTCCTTTTTCTGCAGTTATGCGAGACGAAGGTGAACGTGACGAACGGGAATCACACCATCGTGGACCCGATCATTCAGTGCGAGGATGCCAGCGGCGTGTGCGGAAACGGGCCGTTCAGCCGCCTGAGAATGCTAAAGGCCCCGACGCACTCGGGCTTTACGGCGCGTGTACTACATTGGTCACGTAGTATACGACTGCCACAGCTTGATACGTTGTGCTACAGTTTACATCGCATCTCTTTTTCCAGCAATAAAGCAATCGTCTGAGTTGATGAAGCCACTCAAGCGTATATTTTTCAGGAACTCTATAAATACCAATGAATGAATGAATGAGCACATAAACATACAAGTATGTAGAGTTACCTTACCAAGCTTTTCAATAATAGCAATATTACACTTGAATGTCGCTGGAGGGCAGCAACATAGCGGTTGGTAACAAAATGAACTACACGAAAAATCACTGCCTTTGTGTCTTCTAATATATTTTTAATTTTTTTCGCGAACCACGAAATGGGTTTAGCGAACCTGCGCGAGTGCAGTCAGAGTCTTATCGTTACGCAATGTTCTTCTTTTACTGTAAGCTGGCATTTTCTCTCTCCCTGTCTTGCCTCTAGCGCAATACCCATTTTCTTTGCAAGTGAATTATTTTAAATGCGAAGCATTTCTTAGCGAACTTCGGCGACTTTGAGCGTATCTATCTATCTATCTATCTATCTATCTATCTATCTATCTATCTATCTATCTATCTATCTATCTATCTATCTATCTATCTATCTATCTATCCGCCTACGATTTTGTGCTCTCCTGGCCGTTTCGCTAATGGGATGTTTACGAAAATTGGTATGCCATAACATGGCTGCATGAAGAACATAAATGACAGCTCAGAATATGAAAATCATGACATGCATATCATGAGCGGCATGATTTACATGCCACGGTCATGGTGCTCTCCTGGCCGTTTCGCTAAAGGGATGTACGCAAAAATTGGTGCTCGTTATACTAATTTTTGTGTAGATCCCATTGAAGAATATGCGAGGAGAGCACCAAGAGCGTGGCATGGGAATAATGCGACTCATGACATGCATGTCACGATTTTCATGTTATGACCTGTCGTTTATGTTCGCCGTGCGGTCATGTTGTGACATAGCAATTCACATCCCGTTAACGAAGCCCCCAGGAGAGCACAAAGTCGTAGGCGGATAGATAGATAGATAGATAGATAGATAGATAGATAGATAGATAGATAGATAGATAGATATAGATAGATAGATAGATACGGTCAATATCGCCGAAGTTCCCCAAAAAATGCTTCGCATGTAAAAATTGTTTTCGTCAGCGAGAAGAGCCTGAGAAGACCTTTGGTGAAATGATACGACACGGCAACCAAAAGCGCACCACACATCGTGTTTGTAACTGATTAATCTACATTGTGTAAAGAGTTAGTGGCACCGCCGCTTAAAAGTAGTTCACCGTGCACTACATGCTGCGCAGTCACCGCTAACTCCAGGTAGTCCCGTAAGTCCTAAATCAACCATAAGTCAATCAGTGGATCATTATCTGGAACGCGTTTCGCATGGTGGGAAAAGTTTGATTATCTCCGACTGGCGGCGGACAAACACCTGGGAAGTCGTCGTACTCTGGATTCATCACACCGAACACCTCCTCTTCAAACTCCTGGTCCAGTGCCGCCAAATTATAGTAAACGTCCTCTCCATCAGTGAAAGCGATGGCGTCCTCCCCTTTGCAGGCAAAATGATAATTCGGGAAGAAATTTGTTTGGTCAGCCATAATGGTGGTAACGTTCCAAGAAGGGTCGATGATATCACAGGCCTCCGGCAGCGACAGGATGCCCTCCATCTTGGTCAGTGGTCCTGCAGGCCCGTATCCTAGCGGCTTTATGTTGTATGGCTTGTACTTCTTGTTGAGGGTACCGTTCTCGCACTGAGTAGCGTTGATCTTGTACGTCAGTGCCACAAATGGATACAAGTGGCAGAAGGACGGGCGGTCGGTCTCGTTGAGCTTTTGAGAATATACCCTCAGTTCGCGGATCGTGTACGTCGTCGCCGTGGTGCGGTTGGTGATTTTGCGTGGGTAGTCGTGGTACATCACGATGGTGTGTAATGCGCGCCTGTGGGCCAACTTGCTCGTGTTGTATGGCGCCCGCACGTAGGCTCCATATGGGAAGACCAAACCAAACGTGTAATTGCGCGTCATGAATACGTCGTTGGTTTCGTTGTAAAGCTGCGCCAGACTGCGGTTGAATGTGTCAGGTGCATTGATCCACCATATGCGGATGCCATCGTAGTTGTTGTCTTTCATCCAGTCCATAGCGTTGCTTTGGAATGTGGCCATCTCATTGTTCGCGTTGGTCATCAGCTTGTAAAAGGCAGTGTCGGGGCCCCGTACAACGAGCCATACCTTGAGGTATGGGTTTTCCGATTTGTAGTTGGCCATGCGGCGCACGGCGTCCCTCGGCGGGAGGTCCACGTGCGGTAGCTCAGGCTGCAGCTGCATGTTGTCGTCGAGAGAGTAGCAGCAGTACATGGCGTAGTGGCAAAACATGTACGGGAAGAAGGCTATGCCGTACGTCCGACGGTGGCTGCGGAAGCCTTGCTTGTCCGCCCAGAAGGGACACAAGTAAAGGTGCAGGTAGGTCCAGATTTGTTTCGTGTAGTCCTGGGAATACGCCCAGCTGTCCTCTGTCGTCGTGGTGGTGGTACTCGTTGTGGTCGTGGAGTGTGTTGTGCTTGCGGTGCTCGCGGTTGTAGTGGCAGAAGACGCCGAAGGTGGCTTAGGTCCCGGGCCGCCTATTGTCGCGTAGACGGCTGCATCGGTCTTGCCGGCGTCATTTTCTTCTTCGGAAGCACTGCTGAAGACACCGCTTAGGGACAGCAGCAACAGTATAAGGAGAATCAGGAGGAAGCAGCAGATCGCCATCAACGTGCGTCGTTTGTCCTCCTCCTGGTTCGCGTTGGCGCTGGCTTGTTCGGAACCACTTTCGGTCAGCGCGCTCATCTCACCCATCTGGCTTTCCTCCATGACTGCGGTGTTCTTGACAAGAACGAGACAGCCAGGCGACCTGAAGGAATTGCTGTCCGAGGCGCGCGAGAGGAAGCTCACTTCGTCGGCCTTCGGAAGGCAATGGTTCTTTCAAAGGTTGTGACCCACTACGAGAAATAAAATCGAGCACTTAACTAGCGGACAACGTTTCTTAGCAATGGACAACTTTTCTTGGCTACGGGAGCGGATTTTGCGCAGATTTGCTGCCGCATGATGTACTCCGGTTGGTTCTCGTTTCACTTTCTGAACCTTCTGCAGGTGGTGTTTATGTTTTAACGTGCACGAAGAAAAATCTTGCAGATCCGAAGCATTGTGGGAATCGGTGTCACGCGTATCAGTCAGCGAGGAAATTGCCTCTGGCAAAATGTTGGTATTAAAGCAGGTGTGATGAGTACGACGAAGTTCCTTACGCAATGCACATGTGTGTCCACTTATGGGTCTGCATAGAGGGTTAGTGAAAATAATATAGAACTACCCGGTTGTAACTTTCACTGCTTCAGTGCGCATTCGACAAAATGATTCCGAGATGTTTCGGCCCAATATTCATCTACATTTAATAGCACCGCTTTGAAATCCCAGATTTCTTGCGCTTTCGAATCGACCATGCGACACCTTAAGCCGGCACAGGCACTATTCAGTGGCGCCACCTGAAGACGTTGAAAAAACGTAAACATGTCGCTAACTTTCGTTTGCTCTAAAATAACAGATTCATATTTGGAGCCCGCGTGGTGCCCCCGTACGGCAGCAAGGCTAGAACCCGGTTTTATTGTCTACGGCCTCCGAGAGAGCTCGAATCTAGGAGCCTGTGGTGGCGACGTGGCGACTAACATGACGCGCAGCCTACATTCCCATGTGTGCACATTTAAATAAAAAAAAATAACTAACATGACCTCAACAACAGAGTTGAGGGAAGCACGGGCTGCGTGGGGGAAGAGGGGGGGGGGGTGAAACCGAAACCACGTTTTTATCGCTGTAAATCAACTATAATCGGATGCAACTCAAGTATGCAGTGAAGCCCCTCCTACGCCCTCATAACCGCCAGCCACTGTTCCTCCGCGGGGCTGCGAATAGTTCCTACTTCTCACTTTCCCTGCAACCAAAATAAAGCGCCAATGGCAAAAATAAAAGGTAAGTGCATAAACTCACGTGTATTTATTAGTTTATTAGAGTGGAACATAAAATGACAAATTCCTTATTGAGCTGAAATGATACGCTTGCAATGCAAAAACCAGACGCGCGCCACAAGATCCGCCACCCGAGTTTTTCAACTCAATTCGGTGAAGCTTCATGCGCAAAAAGGGCAAAATGAGCTGCACCGCGGCCTTTTTAAGCTTGAAACGCTCAAGCTGCACACATTTTCACCCATGCTTCTTGCACATCTCATGTCTTCTACCGACGAAAGAGGACTCAATAACAGCAGACGTTTCGCAGGTACCGAAGGCAGAAACACGGCGCCATTTTGAAAAGGTCACATGACGACGACTTTGCTTGTTTCTTTGATTGACTGGCGGAGCAACACCGACTCGCGCGGTCCGTCTGCCCTTATTGCCAACTGCTGTTTTCTTTTAAGTTGTATCCTACTATAGATGTTGCAACGAAGCAATGCATATTATGCATTCTGTTTGGAGGGCTAGGACTCCGAATATAGAGTTGGTAAAAAAATTTTCGAAAGACGTTTCAGGATCCCTTTAACGTGTTATAACCAGGAATGTCGACAGCATGGTGCAGGCTGAATCGTAGCTCATGGTACGACGTAACGTTGGCACCCACGTGAGCTCAAAGCACACACTTCTGTTTGTCGAAAGAAAATGCACTATACGGTGTGGTCATGTGCTATCATAAGCGTCGTTCGCTGAAGGCATCGGTATCGAGCAAAGCTGCACAAAGGCATAACGAATGGCAGCAGTACATATGTGTTTTCCATGATAGTAGTCAGTCCATTGTATGCAGGGTCGGCGTGGTGTTGGTGGTCCGACTGTGCGAATACTTCAAAGCGCAGAACGATTCCCCGTACAGCGGTTCGGACCATTGCCGCAAACTAGGAACACATGTCGGCTCCGAGAAAAAGAAGCGCAGAAGACCCCACGCAGGGAAGAAAGGCGAACCAGCGGGGGCGCCGTCGGAGGGCAGCGCTGCCTCCGCGCTGGCAACAAAAGAAAGGAGGAGATAAAGAGTCGAATGGGAACCGAGTCGCGTAGAGGGAGCGAAGTGACGCACGACCGCCTGGTGTCAGTCACAGCTTGACATCCGTATGCGTCCTTTGCGGCCGCTCCGTCAGATGCGACCGCGAGATGTTTTTGTGTGCAGTCGCATTTTGGTCAAAATTAGGGTGCTCGAAGCGTGCAGGGTTTTAACGACGTTCGGTCGTTAAAATGACATGATCACAGGGCGAGTTGCCAAATGACATATCGTTAGTGGCTAGGGCCTGTAAATATTCTCGCCGCTGTGCGGCGGCTTCTTGAAAGAGACGTGGTGCGCGGGCAGATTAGCTCGAGCAGGGCCTCCGGCGGTCGTCTGGGCTAATACACAGGCGACAACGCAGGAGAGAGGGAAATGACGTCTGTTGTGTACCCTTACGGAAATATCATATATGGGCCAGATATGTTTATATATGGCCAGATATGGACATATAAGCGCTCATATCAGGCTATATACTGCCATATAAGGTTGAATATGAGGTCATATACAGCCAGATATAAACGTATATGGCGTTTTATATGCCATATAAGGCAGCTATATACTGCCATATATGGCTTTATATTGCGCCTTATATGACATATACGGTAGCAGGATACTTCCATATACGGCGTCCGTGGCCCGTATATGGCTTTATATACTCGATATAAAGAGTAATCATCAAAAGTCACATAATGCAATTTAACAGTCATATACATAGGTGTATTATATTATTTATGTGTCGATATCCAATTAAGGAGCAGTTCCTCACTATATATATATATATATATATATATATATATATATATATAATTTTCTCGCATCATGGTGACTGATAATATATCACGCGAAGCGAAACAATAAATACCCTGTAATGTTATTTATATACACACAGATAATCGATGGAACCACATATCTCGTCCCATCGACCAATTAGTAATTACAAAAGAAATGAATGCAAAAAGTAAACACTAAGGGTAAATGGTAAAAGAGAGTAAGGGAGGGTTGGCGGTGAGTTCTGCTTTCTCATGGTATCGTAATTTCATTTAATACGCGATTTACCTACAGCGCGAGCTAATTATTATCTGCATTAAAACGATGTATCAAGCTGAACTATTAATTTTTCGTCGATGTTGCAGTTGCAAAAGCCAAAAGCAATTGTATATACGTGCGCATTATAGTGGTGCATTAATGCAAAACTTGTGCCAGCTGTACCACAATAAGCGCCTAGATTGCATGTTCACTGTAAGTTATAGCTAAACGAATGATTGTTGGAATGTGTCAGCAAGGTTCTTTACCTTTTTTTTTTATTTTCTTTACCTCGTATTGTCTGAGTGCGGCGCGAAAGAGGGCTATCGCTTCTACTCTTTCTACAGCTGACCCACCATTGCTCAAAATAATGCCAAAGACGAGCCAAAAAAAAATGACAAAAAAGAGCCCCCCTCTGCCCACCCCTCCAACCCCCCCCCCCCCCCGCCCTCCGGTTCTTTTCTTCCGCAAAGAGCCACGCTTTTTTTCCACGGAACAGTGCGCAGGACCTTCGGAGACGGCCCCTCGCTTTTTCCACGTGCACGTGGAACAGATTTCATGCATCAGGTGAAGCGCTGCCAAAGCTAGCTCTCGTGTTTACGCTGTGTACTTTCGCGTCCAAAAAGTAGTCCATTGCTTGTGGTAAGCAAGAAAATACACATGTCTCACTGGCAGCCTTAAATCATAACACATTTCTCATCATTTTGACAAAACGCGCTCGTATTTTCGGGGAAACAATCGAAATATGCGAGTTTCTGCTTTACGTTTGCCGTTTCCTCTCGGAACGATACACCTCTCTCTTTCTTTTTCTTACGGACTACATTTGCGTAGCCGTCACAACTGGAGCCATTTTCTCCACGAAGGTTTTGTTCTGTGTGGGCTGCATGGCTGTGCTTTCCGAAAAAGGTGGTGCTGTGGTACTGAGTGCAGTGAGTGGCATGTTTCGATCGTGTCGCAAATAAGTGGACAACCTTCGATGTTCTAAAATGACCTGCGTCGGGAGTGACGGAAGAGCACATTCCTAACGAAGTGGGGCCACAAGTGCAAGTTTGGTGGCAGTACAGAGGTTTCTTTCATGCCAGGCTGATTGCTACAAGGTAAGCTTTGATGCTTGTTACTAAAATTCTAATACGGTGTGTCAGTTCAGAAGCACGTGAATTGGACAATTTTATAGCTGCTAAGCGCTTTGTTTTCGCCATCGGATATCGGATAAACGGCTAATGTCGAAAAGCTAGCGTGTTTCTTTTCTATATTTTAAGTTGCGCCTTAGCCATTGCTGCTGCTTCCGACCCTTTAGCCGGCGTTCTAAAAAGACGCCAAATGCAGTATTTTCTTCTTGTGGCGAGGATCGAAGGTCACCCAACAGATGTACCGTGCTTAGACACGCTATCATTTTCTGATTTTTCCTTACGAATGCCTTAGACAAGTTGCTGTTGAAATTCTGTTCGTTTTACCGGTGCCCTTCCCCCGCCCTTTCACTAGTGAAATTCTCGTTATTGTAGCTTATTCGCGGGAATCTGGCGCCAGTGAAGCCGTGAGGCTGGAAATGCATGCTGCTTCAGAAGCAGCTGAAAGTGCCATATTGAGCATAAAAATGGCGTGGCCGCATTTTAGATATTATCTGCATTTATTTTATTTATTTACCAAACAGAGCACTCCACACGCTATTTCGGAGAGGTTACAATACACTCAGTCGTCCTATACATCAAAGGTCAGGTTGCTTTATTGCAATAATGTATAAACATGTTTGCTGGTTCAGCTATCAATGACAGTGCTTATGTGCATACATTTGATGTCATTTCGGAGAACCGGCCTCACGTGATTAACAAGCTAATCACGTCGTTGAGAAAAACAGTGTTTTTTTTTCCTGCGTGACAGCTGTAGCTTAAATGCCATGAATTGTTTTTGACAAAACAGGGACAAGCATCTCCCTTCCCTTCGCCTCAAAGTGCAAGGAAGTAAACTGAAATAATAATTGAGCAACTGCTTGTAAGGTGCTTTGCATATCGACCAGCACATTGCGTAGTCATGCACGGTCATGCAGGATGGTTTAACGATACGGGCGTGTTCCGATGTTTTATGATTGTTGTTCTTGGCGCCTAAGTAAATGCATGCATGTATACATATAAAATATTGTGTCATTGCATCATCAGCTGCACATATTTTGGAGCTATTTATCGGCCCTGATAATGTAAGCATTACTTTCATGCTCCAATTGTGTTTTGCCATTTACAGCTCGCACAAAAGACTTCCCTACAAGGTGCCAGTTCGAGTGCAGCGGAAAACTTAATTTTAATATTATCCCTGTGCGCAAAGCTCAGCGACTTGAGAAGCAAAAAGACAAAAGACAACTCCGAAGAATAAAAAAAAAATAGTTGGAAAATAAAATACACACGTGAAAGGTCCATCTTGCATTTGTGTTCTGTTTTTGTTTATATATGTATTCAGCTCTCACACATGGCCTACAGTGTCAAGCAGATATGGCCATATAAGGCGCCATATATGGATATATTACAATTTGCGCAGATATGGCCATATAAGGGCCCATATACGGATATATTAAAATTTGGGCAGATATGGCCATATAAGGCGTCATATATGGATATATCAAAAATTGGACAGATATGGCTGTATAAGGCGCCATATATGGATATATTAAAAATTGGGCAGATATGGCCATATACGGGCCCGTATACGGATATATTAAAAATTGGGCAGATATGGCCATATGAGGGCCGTATATGCCATATATGGCCATATCTGCCCAATTTTTAATATAACCGTATATGGATTTTTTCATATCAGTCCATATATGGCATTTTCGTAAGGGTAGTGAACCTATCCTCTCGGATGTTGTTGTGACGTATGTTTGACCAATGCCGTGTGTGTCATAAAAGTGTTTGTGCGATTGGGTTTCGTGACGCCAGCCCTCAAGTGTGATTGGCTTGTTGGAGGACTCTTTGTCTAACGGAGGGTTGAAGTGACGACGCCTTGGGTGTGAGCGGAGGTTCGGGCTTGGACCCGGGCAGACGCCTGAGTGTGGAATAAAGCTTCTTTTTACCGGGCAACGGCTCTTCCTTCGCGCTACCATCGAGTACTCGAGCCACGGAGGGGCGCCGATTCGAACCTCAAACACCTTCCCTCCTCAGCTAGTGTTGAAGCTAGTGGAGCGTAGGGAAAGGAAATCAACTATAGTGCTTTTCACACATTAGAAGCCTGATTCACGTTGCACAAGCGCCATCGTTATAACTGCATATGCAATAACTCTGCTTACTATATATGGCCGTCTAGGAGGAACCAGCGTAGCTTAGTGGTAGCGTGCCTGCTTGGAACCTCGTGGGCCCCTGTTGTATGCCCCCCCCCCCCCCGCCCCCAACCGCTTGGTGAGTCGCATGTGTGTCTATGTGCTTGTTATACGTATATTTCAATTGCAAGCGAGGGCAAACTGAGTTGCTTCTTTGTTTTAAGAACGGAGCTTCGTCTTGAGGGCCAGTCCTGGATACAGTGCACCGTGTGAGGTGCACAAAAATGCACGTGACTGCGGCATCGTTAATCGTGACGAACACAAGAGCTATGCCATATTAGAAGAGAAGCTCAGGGGAAGATGGATGCTTGAATCGATGAACAAATCGCAAAATACGATTCGCGGCGGTCGCATTTTCGATGGAGGCAAAAATGCCAGAGGCCCGTGTACTGTGCGTTGTCAGTGCACGTTAAAGAACCCCAGGTGGTCTAAATTTCCGGAGCCCTCCACTACGGCCTCTCTCTCCTCTCTATCTCTTTCACTCCCTTTCCCCCACCCCCAAGGACGCTTAGCCGTGCTCCCTACATGGGCTGGAGAAATTAGCGTCTCTTCCTAACCGAACCACAATATATATAACAGGGAATGCCGCAGGAGCCAACGTTTCGACAAGCGGACTTGTCTTCGTCAGGGCGGCAACTGCCTTCTCCAGCGTTCGTTTATGTACGCCTTTGGACACTCTCCCCCGTCCTCAGAAGGAGAGGAGTAGAACAGCAGCACGTGCGAACAATAAAAAAAGAGGGGAGGGGGTTTGGGTGCAGGGGTAGTTCGGTGACAGGTGCTAGCGTGACTAATATAAGGGGCAAGAGCAAAAGCTTCCAAAGAATCCGCTCCTTGTACATATCTTGCGAATGCATTGTGTGCACAGTGCCAGAAAGCAGGACGAAAAAAAAAAGAAAGCATTGTGTGCACAGTGCTTTCTGGCACTGTGCACACAATGCATTCGCAAGTTATTTCGTTAAACATAATGCTGTCAAACAGCTTTACTTATACGGATAATGAAATGCCCTGTGTTGAACCATTTATATAAATTAAAAACAAGCGGTCCTGATACACTGCCTTGTGGCATACCAGAGCTAACAGAAAGCACTCTAGAATGGCAACTATTGGTATCTACAAATTGTTGTCTGTTGCTCAAGTATGATGCAATTATGAAGACCAATTAGCTTAAGTCTGTAGAAAGGCTTGGGATGTGAGACTTTATCGAATACCTTGCAAATGTCAAGAAATAGCGTGTGAACTTGCCCAGCTTTACCAAGAACCTTTGACATTTCTGCACGGTTGTTACTGTGTTAGTGTCGACATACCTCTGCCTAACCCACGCTGATGAGGTGACAACATGTTGCTTTCACTAATGCAAGTTCTAATTTCCCTTGCAACGATATGCTCCAACATTTTACAACAGGATGAAATAATAGACACAGGGCTGTAATTTGCATCTAATAGCTTATCCCCCTTTTTTTGTGAACTGGGACAACTATCGCTTTATTCCAATCACTTGGCATTTCTCCACAATTCAAGAAAACTTGGGGTATTGTCGTCAAGAACAGGCACAACTGATCCGCAAAACACTTTAAAGAAGCATTTGTTAGCTTATCGGGATCAGGACTGTTTTTTTTATCAGTTTTTGTAGCATGGACAAAAAGCCATCCGGTGTAATCATTGGTACATTAGTATAGTCTATGGCACGTTTAGGTTGTCTGCGCACGGTATCAATAGTGAATACACTGTAAAAAATATCGTCGAAGCTATCGGCAATTATCTGTGGCTCAGTAACACTTTCACCATCTCACGCGATTTCTTCTTATCTGTAGGTTTACCCAGGTGTCTCCAAAACTCGGGAGGATCGCTTTTAATGAATTCAGGCAGAGTAAAATTATGGTAACACTTCTTTGATTCAGTAAACTTATCCGATAATACATTTTTTTAACGTCATACTAACGTCAGCTACAGATACTGCCGCCACATTTACACTGATGGCTCTGTTACGGCCACATGATCGGCAATAGGTCTGTGGATCCCGTCGGCAAATATGTCACTTTCTGCAACCTTGCGTCACCGCACATCTGCAACAGCTACTGAGCTGGCTGCGTTCCGGAGAGCGCTTGTTTACATCGTAGCTCAGACACCTGATTCTTGGGTAATATTCTCTGATTCGCGAGCGGCGCTGCAGTCCCTGAAGTCACCACGCACCCAAGAACAGCTGGCTATAGACATCAAACGCCTAGGCAATAATGCTCACGAACTTAACCACCGCGTTGTATTCCAATGGTTACCAGCCCACTGTGGGATACAAGCAAACGTCCGGGCTGACAGTGCCGCCAGAACAGCACATGGTACTAAAGCACCAATAACAGCCACACCTTTTTCCAGAAAAGATGCAGCGACTATGGTATCGGCATTTGCCTGGAATCAGCACCAGTACTTCTGGTGTGACTCAAGAAATCAGTACGGACCAGTGCACGCTATTGAGCCAGCCTGCAGCTTCCACGTACCGCGAGATTTAGACAGGTGAGATGAGGCGTGCCTTCACCGAATAAGACTTAATGTAGCCTACACAAGACACTACAAGCACAAGATACAACAATCTGATTCTGCATTGTGCTCTTCATGCAACACACAAGAGGACCTTGAACACGTCCTGTGCGATTGCCAGCGTTACGAGAGAAAGACTGAAGGCAGCGCTTCGTCTGCAACATGGTTCGACCTTGGAGATGCGGCATCTCCTAGCGGTGGTCTAGTGGCTATGGTACTCGGCTGCTGATCCGAGGGTCGCGGGATCGAATCCCGGCTGCGGCGGCTGCATTTAGATGGAGGCGAAATGTTGAGTCCCGTGTGCTGTGCGATGTCAGTGCACGTTAAAGAACCCCAGGTGGTCAAAATTTCCGGAGCCCTCCACTACGGCGTCTCTGATAATCAGAGCTGGTTTTGGGACGTTAAACCCCACATAACAACAACAAGCATCTCCTAGGCCCGTGGCAAGACAGCACCAGCGCACTACGCAGAACTAAAGCATTGATAACGTTTCTACGGGCAACACGCCTTAACGAAACGCTGTAAACTGCGTTATAGTGTATAAATGTATATATGAGTGTGTGAGTAAGTGTGACTGTATGTACGTGGTGTGTTACACGTGATCATTGTAAATATCATAATCACCGCTAAACACCTGGAGTAGCAAACCAGGCTATTAACCAGGCTAATATCTCCGGAGTCATCAATATTCCCTCTCTCTCTCTCTCTCTCTCTTATTTTTTAAAATCATTCCATTGTTGGGGTGATGAGTGTCGATGTTTGCACAGGTACTTTAGTTTACGTTTCAAGTGCGTAACCTCTCTTGTAACCCACAGATTTTTACGTCTCGTGCGCACCTCAGCTCTAGACGGACTGAATGCTCAATGCCATGACTGACAGACTCCTTAACAAATTTTCAACGTTACATTTCGTGTTATTTGTGTGAACTTCAAGTTTTGCACTAAAGTAATCAATAATATTAGTATCATTGCAACGTCCGTAGCCCTTGACAAATACAGCTGTCTTACCTGTTGTATCAGTAGCAGAGTTAACATTCCAACCAAAAAAGTGGCTGCTCCCTCTCGAAGGAATCTGTATAACACGAAAGTGAAATGCGTTTTCGCATATGGAGTTGAATGTTTATTGTTACATCGAAGTGAACTTGCCCATTGATATCGTTGTTTCGCTGGCACGGCACCATTTAATGTGGATGAACCCTCGTTCACTCATCGCCTCCATAACATTAAGGACCAACCCGTTGTGGTAACTGAAGTAGTTTAAGTAACAACTGGACACAGCCGATAGTAAATGCCGCGCGACAAAGGTATCAATAATATTTACTTGCGCCACATTGACTCGTGAACTTCGTTACCGTGCTTGTCGCCGAACGCAGCAGTTTTCTTGTTCCCATCACGCTCTAAGCGTGGTCGGCGTGGAAACGCTAGCCACGAAGAAAGGTGACGGGTGTTCTAACAGTGCTCTACCGGCGCATATACGCTAGAAGCTGTAAGAACGTGGCTATGCCCTTTCTTATCACGCTTCTTTGTGATCTGCCTGATGCACCGAGGTGGACTTGGGAACTCGCCTGGAATGGTACCGCCATCCAAGAGAGGCGAAGTAAAGCTGCAGTGACTTGCGTTCCTTTGATGATGATTGTGGTTATGTTAGGAAAGGAGGCTAATTTCTGCAGCCCATGTCGGGAGCACGGCTAAGCGTCCGTGGGGGTGGGGGAAAGGGAGTGAAAGAGATAGAGAGAAAGGCCGTAGTGGAGGGCTCCGGAAATTTAGACCACCTGGGGTTCTTTAACGTGCACTGACAACGCACAGTACACGGGCCTCTGGCATTTTCGCCTCCATCGAAAATGCGACCGCCGCGGCCGGGATCGAACCCGCGTATTTTGGGTGGCAGCCGAGTACCGTAACCACTACACCACCGCGGCGGACCGTTCCAGGCAATGTGCGCCTGGATGCGCTCGCGTTGAGCCGGGCGAGAGCTTCGTAGAGAGAAGGAATATAAGGTGCGTTCGTACAGAGCCGGGCGTGTGTGGCGTTAGCGCAGTGGTAGAGCGCCGGCCACCTTTCGTCGTGGTGAGCCAAGAGGGTGTTGGGTGAGCGCGGCTGTGAGTTCGATTACCAGCTCATCAACAGAAGCTTTTAAGTGCGAATGCACTTCTTAAGCGACCCCGAAAACTCCGCCGGCATCCGCGCTCCTCCTCCTCTCCCCTAGCAACGGCGCGAGGAGCGGAGAGGAGCGTCTGTAGCAACGGCGCAGCGACGTCACGCCCCACGTGACTGCGCGCGCTCCGCCCTCCGCTCCGTGGCTGCGCGCGCCCCGCGCCGGCTCCGCACCGCTCTCCGGCTCCGCACCGCTCTCGCGCCGTGACGTCACGGCGCGTTGTGCAGCTGGCGCCTCCGCGCCGTGGCTGCGCGCGCCGCGCCGGCTCCTCGCACCCTCTCCGCGCCGTGACGTCACGGCGCCATGCAGCTGGTGTGCCTCTTCCCCCGTTAGGTTTGCACTCACCCTACTTCATATATAAATGTGTGTGTGTGTGTACAAATGCATCATGACAACAACACTTTAAATCATTAATTACACTTAATCATCATCATCAGTAAAAGTGCTTTGCACTTAAAAACGGCCAGACCTCCGTGGGTCGGCTGGCGCGTGCTCTCTCGCTGCCGTCTCCTTCGCTCGGCTCTGCAGTTTAGTCGCGCGCGCCCCCTCATAGCATCACCCCGTGCTTCGCACTTCCTCATACTCCCCTTTGGGGAAATGCGGGTTTTTTTCTGAGTGTTTTCTTTGTTCTTCATGTTTCTTTTACTGCGTTATATCCTTTACGGTAGTGACGTATGGGGTCGTCGTGGACTCCGTCGTGGACTCCGGGAAGCAGACGCGGCCGCGTCGGCTCCCGCTTCTTTAAATGTTTTCGGACATCATAATGAACCGCATACATCCCGAATTATATACCACCAATCTCTGCCAGTATTGTAACACCAGAGCTACGCTAGATCATATCCTATGGGCATGTCCAGCAATAATCAGCAACACTGGGGTCGCGGCCTCCAATGAAGACCTTCGTGCGCGTTGGCGTGCCGCGCTACTCAGTTCAAGCCTGGACCAACAACTCTGGGCGATCCAGCAGGCCGAGGAAGCTGCTGGGAGACACGGTCTCTCCGCTTGCTCCTAGGTGGGAGCCCAGGCCAGAAATCTGCAGGATCTCAATAAAGTTCTACACACACACACACACACTTTCTTGTGTTCTCCGCAGCTAACTTGGGATTTTCTAAACCTGTTTTGTGCAAGCTTTGCGATGACATCGTTGTCGCTGCGGTGAGTGGACTTTTCAGCGAGTTATTGAACTCTGAGTGCGAGAGGCGGTGGACGGACTCCGAAGCCTAACCACTCATACTTAGCTTCGAGTACAGCACTTCCGTGGTAGCGTCGGGCCTCGTCAGGCCCCTGGCGCCCCTGAACAGACGGCGAAGGTGCCCGAGGTGGTCACGGTCGAAGGGATGGACATCAATCCGGATGAGTTCCATGGAGCGGGGTGGACCACCGCCCTTGGCGCCCGACGGAAACCGGATCCGGCAAGGAACGCGGCGGCCGCTGCCGCCGCCGAGACGAACGCCAGCGCAGCAAAGAAGCCCGGTTTCAACGCCCGTTCCCGCTCGCCAGTACAGAAAGTCGTAGCCGCTTCGCGGCTCCCCCGGCTGCCGAGAGATCAGATTAAGGTTATTGTACGGCCCCGAGGAGGGCTCGACGTTTCGAAGGTGCTACTGGCGAGGGCTCTGACAATGGACGCAGCACTAACCGACCAAGAAGCACCGGAAGATACGATCTGCCCAAACAAGGTACAGAATATACTTGTTATTTCGACTCCAGTCAAATCCAACGCTGTCGCTTATGCCGCCATCCAGAAAATTCACACGAAAGTCGGCGCTTTCGAGGTTTCTGCCTACGTGGCCGCTCCAGAAAACACTTGTAAAGGCGCCATCAGGAACGCTGACCCCTCGATAGAAGAGAGTACCCTCAGAAGCATGATTGTAAATCAAAGAAACCCGACCGCCATCGAAGTCAAGAGAATCAAGAACACGCATGTCGTTGTGATCCTCTTCGATGGGCTTCGAGTCCTGAAAAATGTCATGTGCGGAACGGCCCTAGTGCCGTGCTCGCTTTACAAGCGGCAAGTCGACGCTTGTCAAGCCTGCTGCCGGGTCGGGAACCGGGCCGACATGTGTCACCACAGCAAGGAGGAGAGAAGTAAATGCCACAACTGCGGAGAAGCACTCCGAAACGGCGCTGGAGAAGCACACAGCTGCACCCCGAAATGCAAGCTCTGCGAGGGCGATCACCCCACAGGCGCCCGTTGCTGCAAAAAAAGATTCGATATCCCATACGTTGTGCGACGACGCAGGAGACAACGACGAAATCGCTCCGAGAAAGAAGCCAATCCGGACGAGGCTGCCGACCCAGCGGACATGCAGCAGGAGGTGGCAGAAGGATCCATCCCCAAGCGGCGCTCCCGCTCCAGAGGGCGCTCCCAATCCAGAGAGCGCTCCCGCTCCAGGTGCCGATCCAGGTCGCGATCGAAGCCAGCAGCGGATGGTGCTGGACCCACCGACGCGGCGAGGTCAAGATCCAGCTCCAGGCGGCCTGGCAAGCAAATGACCTGGGCTGACATGGTCGACAACAACGGCTCAATGACATCTACCAAGCAAATAAGGCACAGCCAGAGCATGTGGCAGATCCACGTATATGCACATTACAGCGGGAAAACAAAGCACTCAAACAGGAACTAGCTGAACTCAGGGCAACCCTAGCTAGGGTAGAAGGACGTATCTAAAGAACACACCGACACCCATATATCCCTCAATCTTCAGGGACCGTGGTCGCGTCGTGTACCACACACAAACGCAGGGCCATCGTCATCCAGTCAGAATACGAACCTTTCGAAGTAGACGACATTACGTCTGAAGTCAGCGAGGGTCCTTCTAACGCCTCCGCTAGTGACAGCAACGCCTAAAAGCGCAGGAAGAAGAAACGCAAGTTCAGCACATTTCAGTCGGCAATTACTGAAATTGAAGAGGCACTCATGCAAATCTGTGGCAGACTAGACCGCCTAGAAAGACCAATCGCTCAACCCAAAGCTACGAGAACAATCTCCACGCCGGACCCAGGGCTCATCTCTTCGCCGGGGCCCCACCCTGCGCTGCCCACACACCCCCAGCCACCAGGACCAATAGGTGAGGTCAACCATCAAGGGGTCATCTCAAAACACCACCATGGATAACGCACCACATTTTTTCAAGATTTGGCAATGAAACTGTACTTCATTCAACAAAAATAAAGCTATCCTAATGCAATTAGTCAGATCCTGTAAAGAAAAGCCAAACGTGATCATCCTGCAAGAGTGCGGGGCAGAAAAGAACATTCAAAACGTGTCCTTCTCGGGGTACAGGGTTTCCAGGCCGACCCTGGACCCCGACTTCAAACAAGCCAGGGGAATCGCCACCCTCATCCGCAATGACGTCAGCTTTGTGGAAAGGGACACCCCGACATACAAGAAAGGCCTAAAATCCATGCTCACAGAAATCATTCCGAGTCGAGCCCTTAAGTCCCACCTTTACATACTAAACGTTTACAGTTCCCCGACTGACCGACTCAGAAACTTTACCAAGCTTTTCACATCGGCCGCTTTGCAAGCCAAGGACAGGCCGCTGATTGTTGCTGGCGACTTCAATGCACACAACACTCTCTGGGGCTACGCCACCAATCACAGGAAAGGGATTAACCTTGCCGCGTGTGCGGACACTCGAGGCATGAAACTCATGACGGACTCAAGGTTCCCCTCGCGCAGAGGCAATTCGGTTCAGAGGGACACCACCCCGGACCTGACGTTCCTGGGAAACGCGTACGGGTCGTGGAACAACCTGCAAGAGGACCTTGGCAGTGACCACTTCATCCTAGAAATCAATGTTCGCATCACACCGGCTCCTCCCAAGATGTACAACTACGTCGACTGGGACCTCTTCCGAAAAATGAGAGGTAGTGAGGATAGACAAGAAGAAACCTTCGAAGAGCTTCTGGAAAACCTTAAAGGTACCGTGGCCAATGCCACTAAAGAAATAAGCTTGGACCTGGAGGTGCCAGCCATGGATTCCAGACTCGCACACCTCCTGGAGGCGAAGAACGCATTAAGAGAAAGGTGGAAACAGCAGAAGCTAAAGAGGAGGCTGAGATCTAAACTAACGGAATTAAACAAAAAGATCGAAGAACACTCCAGAAAGCTAAGTGCGCAGCAATGGGATGAGGTTTGCAATGAGGCGGACGGTAAAATGAGACGGGGAAACAAGTGGGGCTTTCTCAAGAACCTATTCGCCGACAACAAAACCGACCAAGAGCAGTGCCCGGATAACGATCGAGAGCCTCATCCACCTACACACAAATGAAGGCACTAGTCCCCGGGACTTTGCTGACGCCCTGGCAGACATCTACCTGCCGGTAGAGAGCAAATTTGTACCCTGGGTAGACCCAACACGCGAGTACAAGGGGACCCCTCAACACTCGCTGGATCGTCCTTTCGAGGTCTCGAAGATTGTGCACGCCCTTCATAACCTAAACGGACGGTCGGCCCCCGGTCCAGATGGATGGTACAACATGACTGCCTGACGAACATAAATGACAGGTCATAACATGAAAATCATGACATGCATGTCATGAGCGGCATGATTTACATGCCATGGTCTTAGTGCTCTCCTGGCCGTTTCGCTAATGGGATGTATACGTAAATTGGTATGCCACAACACGACTGCATGACAAACATAAGTGACAGATCATAACATGAAAACCATGAAATGCATGTCATGAGGGGCAAGATTTACATGCGGCCGTTTCGTTTAGGGGATGTATACGAAAATTTGTATGCCACAACATGACTACGTGACGAAGATAAATCACAGGTCACAACATGAAAATCATGATATGCATGTCATGAGCGGCATGAATTATGTGGCACGTTCTTGGTGCTCTCATGGCGTTTTCGTTAATGGGATGTATACTAAAATTGGTAAGCCACAAGATGACTGCATGTCGAACATAAATGACGGGTCATAACATAAAAATCATGACATGCGTGTCATGAGCGCCATGATTTACGTGCTGCGCTCTTGCTGCTCTCCTGGCTTTTACAGTGAAAGCTGTTTATCGCGAGGAGAAACGAAAAACCGCTCGTCCGTGGACCGCGCGCGGTCTCCATTGGCTGCGCCTTCCAGTGACGTCGTTCTCTGCGCCGTACCAAAGCGCACGTGCCATTGGCTGGCCCGTGAGTGACGTCGTCCATCCCGTCTCAGCCGTGGCGCCGAGCACGCGCGCATCAGCTTCGGCTGAGAGCTTCTACATTGGTAAGCCACGGATGTTAGCTCGCGATGTCAAACGCTTGCAACGACGGCGCGCGGAAGAAGCAGCGTTGCGGGCAGAACAGCGTCTACGTGATGATTGCGGGAGCGCGTTCGCGGGGCGAACGCCCGCTTTCAGCGAGAGTTTCTCCAGCGGAACTTTGGCTTCGCTTGCGACGTCTGTGTCGGGTTGAACCTACTGCTAAACACCGGGGCCGCA
Organism: Hyalomma asiaticum; assembly: GCA_013339685.2. NCBI lineage: Eukaryota > Metazoa > Arthropoda > Arachnida > Ixodida > Ixodidae > Hyalomma > Hyalomma asiaticum. Next base: position 130,004,624 of record CM023483.1, on the reverse strand, counting down.
CATTTCAGCTTCGCTGGTTAACCATTTGTACGGAGTGCTAGGGCTGTAATTTTTTAAAGACGATAGTCTTTCTTGGATACTCTACCGCAGAAATTTTGGTCTGTCTGTGTGCATGTCCTGCTGCGAAAGGTGAACCCCTTCCTCAACGACCACCCAGCTTGAACTGGTCTTGAACCTTCATACTTCTGAACACAGTCGGCCAAAAAGCAAATATTACGCATATCTGAGGCGCAACATCAATACGTAAGTATTAGACGGTGTCTTCCTTTAGTAGAAAATACATAGATGCATAATTCTAAAGACCCTAGTGCTTGTTAGGATGCGCAAAAGCGGACGTTTCCTACGCGGTTCTGCCTACTAGGCAAGCTTATTGCGTTTCCCGAAACCATGGCCAGATGGCGCCCTTATCTCACGCTCGTGCCGAACGGAAGGCAGCGGAACGGCCACCCGCCACTCCGGCCGGTCCCTTTCTCTCCTTGCGTCTCTTCGTTTTCTCTCTCGCTTGCGCATCTCCTCGGGGAAATAGAAACACGCGAACCGGGACTCATGTAGTACGGCCGGTAGAAGGCTATCGTCTTTCGACGACATTTGCAGCGAAGCACGGAGGTACGCGGCCAATTTTTTTGGTTAATGGAATGTGTACGAGTATTAGAATGCGACATTACTGCTTGGTCAACAGAAATAGCAGGTCATAACACAAAAATAGTGTCGCGCAGCACAGCGGCAGCGAGGTAGAGAGGACGAGGGAGGAAGGCCATAGCGGGACGCGTAAAGCTGCTACCGACGCCGGCCGCGTTTCCCCGCGCTCGCGCCGAAGGCGCCCTGTGTCCGTGACTGTGTCCGGGCCGTATACGAAAATTGGCATGCCACAACATGACTGCTGCCGAACATAAATGACAGGTGATAACATTAGAATCGTGACGTGCGTGTCATGAGCGGCATGGTTTACATGACACAGTCTTGGTGCTTTTGCGGCTATTTCGTTAACTTCATATGTACCAGAATCGGTATAGCGAGACGACAATGCAGATCCATTTTGCGTTCCTGATGCCTGCTTCGCATTTCCTTGATTCCCACTGCACGTGGGATCTGCCAATTTTTTTCCGTTGCATTCCACAACAGCGAATGAGCGTGCATGATGTATGAAGTGTGAACGCCTCAACGCTCTTAATTCCAAAAAAGAAAAAAAATGTTAAGATTCTTCCAGGCCGTGAAAACCTCCGGAACAGCCAAGCTGTTCTTTTTATCCTTAATCGTGACGTAACTCGGCGACGTAGCGGGCTCGGCGAAAGCACAGGGAACTGAGCACTGAAATGTCTTGTCTTCAGGCCCTGTTGCTCTCAACCGCCGCTTTTTATCGTCGCCAGCTTCGATGGTTAATCTGGATTGTTCGTCGTCGTTGTGCAGTGCTTCCCGTCTCGGCGTCAGTATGCGCCATGACCTGCTCATGGATCCGCCCCGCATCGGTAGCGTGACGTCATCAACAAAGGACGTTATAAATACATATCACATTCAAGAAACCGTCAGTGGGCTCTGCGAAAGCACAGGGAACGGAGCACTGAAAATGTCTTGTCTTCTTTCAGGTTAGCCATGCCACATCTTACAGAAGCGACAATCGTTTTTTGGTTGTATTGCCGTGCCCACGACGGCTAATGTTTATTATGATTGATTGCTTTGGTGGTTGTGCACTGCTGTTGTGCGGAGATATTGAAGAAAATCTCGGCCCGTCCGTTAATGAGATCCTTGAAAAGCTTTTAGAAGGTCAGAAGAATATTAAGGATGAATTGGCAGAGGTCAAGAAAAGGCTCGAGGAAAGTCAAAAGACTGTGAATGTCTTGTTTGAGCGGATGCGCACGATTGAAGAAACAGTAAACGAAATATCGGTGATGGCCAATTCCATCGATCAACTAAGCGCTTGCGTTTTGAGCATCGAGAAATCTAATGTCACATGAAAGAAAGCTTGTTGAATCGGAAGACCGCGGTCGAAGGATCATCTTCGGTATTGCAGAAAACGAGAATGAAACAGAGTCTTAGTTGCGGCTTAAGGTCCTAAATGATGTCTTCGAAAAAAATTGGCAGATCCCACGTGCAGTGGGAATCAAGGAAATGCGAAGCACGCATAAGGAACGTAAAATGGATTTGCATTGTTGTCTCGCTATACCGAGTTTGGTACATATGAAGTTAACGAAACGGCCACAAGAGCACCAAGACTGTGGTATGTAAACCATGCCGCTCATACACGCATGTCATGATTCTAACGTTATGACTTGCCTTTTATGTTCGTCATGCAGTCGTGGGGTGCCATAGCAATTTTGGTATACATCCCTTTAAGGAAACGAGTGGCATGTAGATCATGCCGCTAATGACATGCATGTCACGATTTTCATGTTATGACCTGTCATTTATGATCATCATGCAGTCATGTTGTGCCAAACCAATTTTCGTATAGGCTCCGTGCAGTCGAGTTTTCCATGTGCGACATCAGCGCCAGAATGCACTGTCTGGCGGAGAGAAGAAGCAAAATTGAGCAGACTGTGACAGGGAAATACTCGAACGCCATGCGCGTCTCTAACTCTACAGCAGCAGCGACCGCCCGTCCCACCTTCCTTCGTTTTATTTCCTTTGAGACGCGCGCTCCAAGCCTGCGGCAAACTGTTCCAAAGGGCGGCGCCGCGAGCGTTCGTGTGGTTCGCAGCATGCCCGGAAAGAAGCGAAGAAAGGCGCGCGTCGCTGTCGCCTCGGTTTCCACCGTGCGCGACTGAGCCGTCCGACGAGAGCTACGTAGCGCCCTCTGGTCAGTAGACGGGGCCCATACATCCCATTAACGAAACGGCAGTATAGCACCAGGACCATGGCGTGTAAATCATGCCGATCATGACACGCGTGTCATGATTCTAATGTTATGACCTGTCATTTACGTTCGTTATGCTGTCCTGTTGTGCCATAGCAATTTTGGTATACATCCCATTAACGAAACGCCTGGCATGTAAATCATGCCACCCATGACATGCATGTTATGCTTTTCATGTTATGACCTGTCATTTATGTTCGTCATGCAGTCATATTGTTGCATACCAATTTTCCTACACATCCCACTAACGAAACGGCCAAGAGAGCACCAAGACCGTGGCATGTAAATCATGTCGCTGATGACATGCATGTCATGATTTTCATGTTATGAGCTGTCATTTACGTTCATGATGCAGTCATCTTGTGGCATGCCAGTTTTTCCTACACATCCCGTTAACGAAACGGCTAGGAGAGCACTAAGACCGTGGCATGTAAATCATGCCACTCATGACATGCATATCATGATTTTCATGTTATGACCTGCAATTTATGTTCGTCAGGCAGTCATGTGGTGCCATACCAATTTTCGCATACATCCCATTATCGAAACGGCCAGGAGAGCACTAAGACCGTGGCATGTAAATCATGCCGCTCATGACATGCATATCATGATTTTCATGTTATGACCTGTCATTTGTGTTCGTCATGTAGTCATGATGTGGCATACCAATTTTCGTAAAGATCCGATTAGCGAAACGGCCAGGAGAGCACAAAATCGTAGGCGGCTAGATAGATAGATAGATAGATAGATAGATAGATAGATAGATAGATAGATAGATAGATAGATAGATAGATACGCTCAAACTCGCCGAAGTTCGCTAAGAAATGCTTCGCATTTAAAACTTTAGGAGTAAAATGCTCTTCTGTAGCCAGAATACACCGCCTCGGTAAGGCTTCGAGGGACCGTCCCGGATTACTTTCAAAAAGCAGGCAGTGTTTTGTAGTTGCGAAAAACTGAAAGGAACACGCATACTTCTGCAGAATGATTATTCTGCTGACTTTAAAACGGCGGAAGCAACTCTGGAAGAGTGGTCTAGTGGCTGCTATGGTATTCCGCTGATGATCCGAGGGTCACGGGAGCGAATCCCGGCTGCGGCGGCTGTATTTCGACGGAGGCCAAATGTTGAGGCCCGTGTCCTGTGAGATGTCAGTGCACGTTAAAGAAGCCCAGGTGCTCGAAATTTCCGGAGCCCTCTAGTATGGCGTCTCTCATAATCAGAGCTGGTTTTGGGACTTTAAACCCCACACAACAACAACTCTGGAAGAGTATAGATGCTGAGAGACAGTTAGGAAAGTGGGTGTCATTGATACACGAAAGACTACGCATTGATAATCGGTACTATGTGTGGAACGGCGCGAATAACACGCGTTCTGTCTGCAAGGATCCTGATAAAGCTGCAAAAGTTGGATAGTAGAAGGAAACATCAGTCCCCGAGTTGCGCATGCTTTCTTTTAATGCCAGGATCTTTGTTAATAAAATCGATAAAGCTTAAACGCTGCTTTTATTGTACAGTCCACACTTGACAATCGTGGCAGCAACTTGGCTGCATAACGGCATCGGAGAGGACGAGATTGTTCATCCAGGGTATAATAGGCGCGATCGTGCATCACGTGGCGGTGGTGTGGCTATGACTGCCAAATCAGACAGACATTAAGGTAAGAATTTTGTCGCAAATTACCGAAGACTACTTTGCTTGTGCGGGGTTTATTGAATGGTTTTCCATTTATAGTATGTGCTGTATACCGGGCCCCTGATTCTGAGCTGTCTTTTCTTCTTACGTTGTACGACTAGTTGCTTTCACTAAATTCTAAAAATGTAATCATGTCGGGTGATTTCAGCCTACCTGGTATTAATTGGAGTAAACTTGTACACGGTCATTGTGATCATGATGATGTGCTGGATATGATGATGGCATTAGATCTAGAGCAGCTTGTATATGAGTACGCTTGTGCAAATGCTGTCTTAGACTTAACGTTTATCGGACAGAAGTTTTCGTCAGGAGTTCTAAGAGTAGAACCTGGTATTTTCGATCATAGCTTACTTTATTTTAAAACGAAAGTGTTTGTTGCCGGCGTCCATCACGACCCCATACGTCACTACTGTAACGGATATGATCTGACGCAGTAAGATCAACATTGTGGGGACCAGGCTGCTGCGCGTCCCGCGCGACGCCATTTTTTTCTAGGATTGTGCTCGCATCCCTCTCTCCCAGCTGGACGTGGCGGCGACCCACCACTGTGGAGGGCTGGCCGCTTCTCTGCATGTGGCTTTAACTAGGCTGCCATTGGGCAGCAGTAATTTCTGACGTTTGCGCGTTTCTGGTTTTGGAGATGCTCGAGAGAACCCGCTGGGAATCGAAGGGGTGCGCACGTACTTTTGTGACTCTCCGGCCGACCAGGCCATCGGTCGGATGGCGCGCCTTTGCGAGCCCCAGCGACCACGGCGGCGACCTGCGACCGACACCCATGTCTGTATGCTCTTCTTCTATTTTCCTTTTCTGAGGGCTCGCGGTCGCGGGTGCCCTGGGCGGGGTTAGGCTCTTCCCCTTGCATGGTTCTTTTTGTGTGTTATTTTGTGTTCGCTTGTTGTTCATTGTTAATGTCCTTTGTGTTACTGTTTTCGCGCGTTGTTAATCGTTAAGGCCAAACCTCACACGCGCGAAAATGCACGCGAAAGCGACGGGCGACGCGATGAGCGACGAAACGGGCCGTTCGCGCGACGTGTCGCGTAGTCAAAATCGCGCGAACACTCGGTTTTGGAAATCTAGAATCGGTCGCCCGTTGCCCGGAAGTGTCATGCCCTTCTAGCCAATAGGAGAAAGCCGGAACAGGATGTACATCAATGACGCACTGCCGGTTGCCGCCATGTGCTTGGTATTCATGCACATACGCAGGAAAAACACTATTACACGGCTATAGAAAACAGTTTGTGTACGTTGCGTAGTAAAACATGCTAGTCAACGCACCAGTTTCGCTACAAAATCAACGCCTTCATGCCAGCAACACTGGATATCGCTCGCCGAAGTTTTCGCGTGAATGAGATTTGGTTGTGCAAACTACATACAGATCGCGCGATGGTAGCCTGCTTCGCGTCACCCGTCGCTGTCGCGTGCATTTTCGCGCATATGGGGTTTGGCCTTTATAGTCCTTTTTTTTTTGTATTCAATTCGACTTTAGATTCGGCCTTGTATTGTTTGTTTCATTTAACGTGTTTATTAAATCACCATGCTCGGAGAGTGGCGCCTAATGTTCTCCTCCTTCGCCGCGTGCGACGGTTCGTGCTGCCCTGCCTCGAGACGGGCCGTTGGCCGACGCGCGCGGCAACGCGGCGATGCATGGCTGAGATGAGCGAGCGCGGACGCAACTACCACATTCTCTGCTCGTCGAGTGCCCGAACCCACTGCAGGGGGTTGCTAGCGGCGATTCTGCTGCTAGTAGTAGTAGAAGAACCCTCACATTTTGGCGCCCAACTAAGTGGGGCCAGGGGCCTAGCCCTTGGACGCTCAAACGACGAGCAGGTGTCGGCAGAGTGGGGAAGTTGCGTTAAGTTCCCAGCGTAAAATGCGTTTTGGTTGAGCGTGGCCGTTTCTACCGTGTATCGTGCGTATCTCTTTCTTTTTCTGTCCATCCTTTTTCTCTGTCTATGTATCGTGGTATGAGGAGAGGCAAATGTCACTTCTCAAACGTATTGGTAACCCGCTTCGAAGGCGAAGCGTGGACGAGGAAAGGCGTGATTCAAGTTGCCACCGAGATTCAGCAGTTCCTTCTTGGTGGCGGAAACTCCTTGGATTGACCGAGACTCATGGCATAGCTTGGAGATTGCCCATCTTGTGCCCCATGCGACGTTCGAGTCGGTGAGTCCAACGGCTTTCTTTAGACTTCGTGTCGTGCACGCCTTTCTTCACTAAATTCAGAACCAGTAAAAGAGTAGTTGACGCAGTATTTCTTGCCCGGGTCGCCGAAAGTCTCTTTTCGTTAAAAGCTGACGGCGCTGTTCGGTGCCGCATTCCATCCTGCCCATCATGACGCGCACGTCAGTATGACGTGTCAGTACTGACACGTTCACGTCAGTATGTTTACTGCCACGTCAGTATGACGTGTCAGTACTGACACGTGCACGTCAGTATGTTTAAATCGTCACTTCGTCAAAATCTCACATGGAAGTGCCGCATCTATACGCAGCGGGGACAAAAAAAAAAGAACGAGAGAGAGATACAGAGAGACAGAGAGAGATGAAGGGCATATTTTTGATGTCAGGAACATTTTAATAGGCAATGAATCTTGAAGTTATGTGCGCATGACACCTGGAAAAATGCATGTTAGTTGCAACATTTTAACACTGAAACAACCGTCTGAAATATACACGTCACTTCGCTCTTAAATCAATTCAAGGTATGAAACGCAATCGGGTTGGACTCAAACGCCATCGTCTGTGTAAAAATAGGAGGAACAAGAATGACTTCTTTCAGTTTGCACCCTGACCAGCACCAAGTTAGTGAGAGAAACTAGCACTAAGCTACAGCATGAGCAAATACTATAACATTTAAAGCGGCATCTTGCCGCTTTTCAATTTCGAATGTTCACGTATGTCACGTATGTCTTCACTGAAAAGAAATATCTCTCAGAAGGTCACCTTCTGTCGGCATGATGCCCAACCAAGTATATCGCTTCCCGCCGAACGTGGAGCGTAAGCAGTTTTTAATTAACGACTTTGTTGAAAAGGAAACCTCATATCGCATTTGGTTGCAGGAGTAGCTAGGTATAAAGAAAAAAGAATTCAGAGATTTGAAAAAGGCGTACAACATCTTTTTGCTCTAATATAATGAGCAGACCGGTGGCCTTTCTTTCTTGGCAATTGGAACAGCAGAAGTCGAGTCGATATCACTCATGTGCGCTACGGCCAGTCCACTATCCTGATTGACCATGTCGTCGTCGCAGTATACTTCACTGAGAAATAGCATTCGCGCAGGAATTTCTGGCAGAGGCTGGTTTAAGCTTACTCAAGTCGTCGCTGTGTTCAAGTCGTCGATATTTATACTGAACATCCTTATTTCGGACTCTCAATGACATTGAACATGCCTATGTAGAACTGCCACCTGTTACAGTCGTTTTCGGCTACAAACGCCGATCAAGTTGATCGACGTCGTCCTCACCAACAGCGCTTACATACGCTCACTGTATTCGACCTTGCCTCAAGAGCATCGAATCGTGGACGTAGATGTGTCACGAAACCGTCTAATAAATTGAGTCCATAGCTGTCCACAGGTGTAGACCAAGTTTCAAGAGAGCAGCAACTGCCTTCTCGAACAGCTCCAGGTTTGGAAGCCACAGCGCTAACACGAATGCCATTTCTATCCTGGACAGCTTCCTTAGAACTGACAATGCTTCAGTGCCATTGTCGCGGGTCTGTGCCATCAGGAATATGTGCCTATGCACAGTAGGCTGGTAACTGCATATACACTGGCCGACTGTACGTTGTTACGTTTGGCGTGCGGAACGAGCCCGAAGAATAAAGTCGCCGACTCGTTTGGCCTGAGTTCCGCGTCAGCGCAGATAAGAAACGTCTGCGTTCAGGCGAGGCGCCGCGGTGGTGTCGGGAAGAACGCCCGTTCCAGAGCCTAAGGGGGTGGTCCTTTGTTCGAGGCCGAACCTGTACGTTTGGCCTTCAGGCCGAAGAGGAGACCCCCGCCGTGCGCCACATCTTGAAGTGGTTGAGTGCCCGCCTTATCGGACCACACAAACTTTTACCGGGTGGAATGTCTCCCCACGTACGTGCACGTGTGGTGACGGTGATGCTGGCCGCGTGATGTGTTCGGCTGCGGTATCGTCCCCCGGGACCTTCAGTGACCACAGCCATGGGCGGGTCAAGGACGTTTTGGACACGTCCCATCCTCTCCCTCCTTCCTTGCCCAGGAGCCAATGGGAGAAGAGCCCGGGAGACAAAAAGCGCGGGACCAAGGAAGAAGAGCGCGCCCTGAGAACCCTCGAGAGAACCCTCTGACCAGTTGAGTCTTGCGGAAGCAAGCTCGCCTGTAGATATGTGAATAAAACTCCAGTGTTAACCGTTTCTCTCGGCCTCGGTCCTCACTGGCATGTTGTCGTGTCCGAAGCGGGCGACTGGTGGCAGCGGAAGGCGATCGCAAACAACTGGTGTCAGCGGTGCGACCCTAATAACTGGCTGGCAGCGGTGAGATGGACCCTGTGGCGTGGTGCTGTATTGTGGTGAGCGCTTGGTTCTTGCTTTAACTCTCCAGGCTTCATTGTGAGATTGTTCGAAATTCGAGTAGAACAGAGGCTGGATTGTTTGCTTAGGTAGATCACCATCTTTGTGTGAGTTTGTGAGTTTAAGGGATCACCTAGTTATGTGTGGAGCGCAGGACCAATGCAGTGAGGCAGCAGTGATGGAGGTGAGAACAATGCCGAAGGAGGAATTATTGTTTGTGTGTGAGGATATAGGCATTGTAATTAATGAGAGTATGAGCAAGACGGAAATTAAGCGTCTGATTTTAGAGAAAGCCAGTGAGGATCAGATTGAGGAGGCAATATTTATTCTGCGGAAGTTTCAGAAACGAGAGAGAGAAAGAGAGAAAAACAGGAAGGAAGAACAGGAAAGGGAGAAAGAATAGGAGTTAATGAGAGAAAAGCTTGAAAATGAAAGGCAAGCACTGGAGACAAGACCGAGAGAGGAACGACAGAAAGAAAAGGGGGAATGCGAGTTAGTGAGAACAGAGCTTGAAAATAAGAGACAAGCACGAGAGGCAAGAGAGAGAGAGGAGCGCGAAGAAAGAGACCGCATAGAAAGGAAAGAGCGCGCCGTTCAAGTGGAAGATAGTGAGCGAAGGGTTCAATTAAAGAGATGGGACGAAGTTGTTTCCAGAATGTACGTGTTGAGAGAGGGTGAAAGAATTGAGGGTTTTCTTGCCTCATTTGAAATGGTTTGTGAGAAAGTAAAGCTTGACCGCAGTTATTGGTCAGTGGCTTTGTTAGGTGTACTCCCTTCAGACGTGTCCGAAGTATTGGCTTGCCTTCCGGAGGAAAGGTATAAGGATTACGATGCCGCTAAGAGAGCTTTGTTTCGACGTTTCGGTGTCACTGTAAAGGAAAGGAAGGAGGACACGCGCAGAGAACGTTTTCTCGAGACTAGGGAGCGACAGGGCGCGGTTTGTGAGATCGCCTCAAACGAGCGTACGCGTCTCTACAGATCGTCGAGGGTGGAGAATGCGGAGAGCGAGGCCGTCGCCTGTCGAGAGAGTAGATGTTTTCCGCAAGGCGTTCCTTGCTTGGGCAATCCTAGGTCCAGCCGCCCAGATCGGGTCACTGAGGAGCTGGAAACCGGCGTCGTACCTAGGCATGCGAGCTACCTTCCGGAAATAGAGAAAGATTGCACTGCAGATGAGGTGAAACAGGCGCTGAACAAGGTTAGCGGTTTTGTCGGAGAGGCGCCGGCCGTGAAGGTTGTAAGCGGTAACGTAGTTAAAGTGGAGGCCGTAAGTGACAGAGTAGTTAAAGCGGAGCCCGAGGGTAGTGATGGAAGTATCGAGGAAACTAGCATAGAAAGTGGAGAGGTTTTCACCGACGATCAGAGTTTGGATGATGATGCACGCGACACAATCTGTAGCAGCGAGGAACACTGCGGCGAGCTCCCAGAAACGAATTCAAGAGAAACGGCCGAGTGCACGCGGGGTGTGAATGAGGATTTGAGCAGCGCTGCGGATATCTGTGAAGATGCTATCTTTTGCGCGAGTGAGGCGAGCGGTTGTTCAGTGAGAAAAGAGGAGACGATTACAGGAGCATCCCAACGGTTGGAATGCGCGAAGCTGGGTTCTAAGGGGAGCGCAAGCGCGTCAGGTGTTCGTAAACACCGGAGAAAAAAAAGGAGACAGCGAACTCGTGCATAACGGAAAAGTTATATTTATATTATGAAATGCATATGGGCCTTTAAATGAGCGTGCAACAGCAGCTATTCTCTCCACGCGTTGCGCATGGAGCCGATTCGTAGCGAGTACCGACAAGACGCTATTTCCATTGGACCGTAGATGTGGCGCTAGAGTTCGTGCCATTGCTACCTAAAATCAAGCGTCAAAAACAGAGCCGTCAGTGATGAAGACAATAAAAAAGGCGGTTTTACACGTTGAACGTGAACTCTTATTTCAAGCTCTCGTATATTTTCAGGAAACGCCACTAGGGGGCGCCATTTCCACTGCAACTGACAGCAAAGAGCGTAAAAGGAAATGTCAGAGAGGCGGAGAAGATTTACTGGAGGGCAGCGATGGAAAAAAAAAAACCGACTCTGAATAACTACCGAGAGGGCAAAAACGAAATAAAGAGGGAGGCATTTTATGATAATTCAAGAGGAAGAGCTTTATTGTTTGAAGCGAGATCGGGCTGCCTTAGAACGCGTAGTTATAAAGCGAAATTCAGTAAAGAAGAAGGAAAATGCACATGCTGTGAGGAAGATAGGGAAACGACGGAGCATGTTCTGATTGAATGCGGAAATATCCACCCAGGTGTACGTTTGGGCACCACCCTACAGGAAGCCTTGGGTTTAAGGGCGAACAACGGGAAGCTGAACATAGCCGCGATTGAAATAAGTAGGAGACGGTTAGAATACTGGTGGCATAAAACTAGAGAGAACGGACAAAAATAATTATAGGGAAAAATATGGACTTTCTGCCATAAGGGGCAGGGAACTGGGCTATGAATTTCCGTTTTTTGCTATAGTATGATCGATTTGATTGAAGTAAATTTAAAAGGCATGAGGAAAATTTAGAGAGAGAAGAAAAAGTTCTTAAATCTTCTTACGAGCCTGGTGGCCCACATGTCACCGCCCCGTAGGGATGGTCGATTAAATTCTTTAATCGATTAATCGTTAATCGTTCACCGATTTAGCCTTTCATCGATTAATCGCTTTCGCTGTGGTGTTTTAATCGATTAATCGATTAATCGACATTTTTTCACAGGTGCTTGAAGAATGATGCCTTGTTCTTTGAGAGACGTTGCTTGTGTTTGATATCGACGCAACTATTTATCGGACGCGCTAGAGATCACATGTGCGCATTAGCGGCTACGTGAAAATTCGCACTTTCGCCCACTGAACAAAGGGAGCCCGCCATCTTTGGATGTTGTCAAGGGTCTAAGATTCCGTGGGTGGCCATGATCCACAACGGTTCGGCAGCAGGTCGTATTTCCTCGAAGTCTGCCTACTAGAGCCAACCGAAATTGGAGGGGCTTTCGGCGACCACACTGGTTGGAAAGTCGCACCGGAAACATGCAGTGTGGCCGAGGGTGAGGAAATCCGGAGCAAGGTTAAAAAAAGAGACGAAGAGGAAAGGAAAGATAAAGACGCTCGCTCTTGTAGGGACGGCAACATTTCTCGGTTTGTCCGTTAGATATTGCGGAAGCCCTCGATAATACTATAACCACGAACTGACGTGATTTCTTCATTGAGGTCACTCATGCGAGATTGCACAGCAACATACTGGTCTCAAACAGGCCACCAGTGCAGGCATCTGAGGGAAATAGAGTGACACGAGTTTTTCCTCCCGGCTAGAATAAACAGCAGCGGTGCCAGTGTACTGCACAGGTTTCACCTGGTCGCCGACTTAACTCGGCGCTACGAGCACCTTTTCAGTCGCGCGTACAGCTCGAACTGTGAGCGCTGTCTAATGTATCAGAGATTATAACACATAGTATTTCGCGACTGTTCTCCATTCGTGCCACAGCAGTAGACGGCGGCCTCCTGGCTGGCTGACATGGGAGTAGAAGCAATAGATGAAAGCTGTATTTCACCAGAAATAGGCGACCATACAGAATTACCAAATGCTACAAGGTCATTTTTTCAGTAGAAACGGACTAGATGCTAGACGTTCGGTATACCAATGCGCAAAGTTGCGGACTATGAAAAGCGACTATTAAACATAAATGCAGCTAAAGTGGCCGCTTTCCATTATGCGACTATTAGATCTTTTTCATAATTCTCGAGTGCGTATCCCTGCACAGCATATTCGCCCAACTAATGGCGGCCCCTGTCACGTTTCGAGTGGAGGCGAGGTCCGTTACACGTGCTGGGGTTTGACTACTATGAGTGTTTATGTCAAGAGAGCTGAGCCGACATTTTCCGCGTCATAGTACGCTGTTTTGCAGAAGTAAATAGCTGCCATAAGTTGGGCCAACTGCATTGCAGGGAAGCTAGCATTACAGTTATCAAAGTGTGTATAGGCGTTAAGGTGGACAGTCCGGCTAGTTGGTATCAAGCGTAATGAAATATGATTACTAGCGTCCATGTCCCCTTTGCGCAAGCAGTCATGCCTTATTGTGTATATGCGGATCACTCATTCTTATCCCCACCATCATGCTTCATCACTCTTTTTCTACTGTTGCGTTGTCCGCAAAGTAGAGTAGAAGGCCGGGGCAAACTAGATCAGGCTACCCTCCCTACCTTCCAATACATTATCTCTCTTTCTTTCATTGGTGACAAATAATCTTTAATTCGCTAAGGAGTAAAATACAACGGCAATAAGAATTGAACCAGTCAAGAAATAAGCAGAGCACATTACAATGTGGCACTTACACAAGAAGCAAGTAAAATCAGGGAGTTAAATAAAAATTGGCAGATCCCACGTGCAGTGGGAATCAAGGAAATGCGAAGCACGTATCAGGAACGTAAAATGGATTTGCATTGTTGTCTCGCTATACCGAGTTTGGTACATATGAAGTAAACGAAACAGCCGCAAGAGCACCATGACTGTGGCATGAAAACCATGCCGCTCATACGCGCATGTCATAATTCTAACGTTATGACCGGATGTTCGTCATGCAGTCGTGTTGTGCCATAGCAATTTTGGTATACATACCATTAACGAAACGAGTGGCATATAGATCATGCCGCTCATGACATGCATGTCACGATTTTCATGTTATGACCTGTCATTTATGATCGTCATGCAGTCATGTTGTGCCATACTAGTTTGCGTATACATGCCATTAACGAAACGGCCAGGAGAGCACCAAGACCGTGGCATGTAAACCACGCCGCTGACGACATACATATCATGATTCGAAGAGCTTTGATCGATTAATTCAATTGATTGAAAGGAGGAAATCGATGGCGATTAATCGATTAACGGTGTACATTTAATCGATTAATCGTTCATTGATTTTACCATCCCTACCGCCCCGTTACAAAGGGGACGCTCATAGCATCCATCCATCGATCCTTGCGTATGCTGCACGCGGCCGCCGCTGCCTGTGGCAAAGTTCGGCTAGAGTAAAAGCAGGCGGGGTTTAGCCACAGAATCCTTGAAGTCTCCACTCGTGTTTTCTAGGGCAGCTTCAGCTTTCCAGAGGCTCAGAAGCAACCTTTCGACGTCCCTACTCCGCGCACTCAAATGGGAGCCACACATCTGTAACAAGCATCCTCAATGTCCTGCAACATACGGGACACCTCTCTAAGCCCAATAGCCACGATATTGAGAGTGGTCAATGAAACGTCGCACAATGCGCACGACGATTTGTTGTAGAAGCAAGATGATACTGCACTTATAACCAGTCGTGGATCCGAGACTCCATCATAGCGGGCAGGCTTAATGGTGTGATAAGCAGTACCATTTTGGACCGCCACACGTGTCTTTACAATACCTACATGAAACCCATATATTCAACAGATCCTATGAGAGAAATAGCGATGAGGTAGAGCGGTAATTATGTACTACGGTACGGCAAGGTTGTCCTAAGGATTAAATAGGTGCGTTACATTAGAAGGGAAGGGGCAATGTAGAGAGACCTTTCTTTACAAAGAAAAAGAAAGAAACGACGGCCTACAGAAGCGACCGTACTACGCATCTATGGGAGTAAACGTTGCGAGACAGTGAAGTGGACTTAACGGGAGGACTTAAAGTTGTTCTAACGTTGCCCCCCCAAAAAATTCACACCATATCCACGGAGAGAATGATGATGAGTGGGCGAAGCTCCGGAGGTTCATCGTAGATCGTTCCGAGTTCCGGATTAATTTAGTCAACACGCACGCTACGAATCCTTATGGTTCAACTATACGCACAAGTGAAATCTCCCACCGGCACTTCATTGCAAGTGAAGATCCAGTGCATATATATTGTCACGAGCCTTCAGGGGCGTTGTAGGGTTGCTGGTAGCTGGGGGGCTAGCTTCGGCCAAAAGACGTCCGTCGGGGCTGGCTCTCAAGCGGGGAAGAAGCGCGCGGTCTTCTTTGTTCTCGTCGGCTAGCGCCATTTCAGTCTTCGACCCACTACACGCAGGTGGCATTATCCCCCTTCGCGGAAAAAAAACAGTATTGCCTGGATGCCACAACACAGTCCGAAACACACGAACGGAAACTACTAAAGAAGCAAGAGCTACAAACGCGCAACGTAAGGTTTCATGCGCACAACATGAACAACATCAGAACTCGGTGGGCTTTGGTTCCTGGTCTGTGTCTGCGGCGTCCTATGCGGGACCACCTCGTAGTTCACGTCGCTGATGCGGCGTAGGACTGTATAAGGACCAAAGTACCGGCTTAGTAGCTTCTCACAAAGGCCGCGGCGACGCACGGGGGTCCACACCCATACTTGGTCTCCGGGGTTGTAGGATACTGCTCGGCGACCGATGTTGTAGCGCCGGGCGTCTGCTTGCTGCTGCTGACCGATGTGGAGCCGTGCGAGCTGCCTAGCTTCCTCGGCACGCTCTGCAAATTCCTCTGCGTCAGGCGTCAGCCGGTCAGCGTCTTGACATGGCAGCATAGCGTCCAGCATAGTCTGCACTTCCCGACCGTAAAGAAGGCGAAATGGTGTAAATCGCGTCGTCTCTTGCGCTGCGGTGTTATACGCGAAGGTCACGTAAGGCAAGATCCGGTCCCATGTTTTATGTTGAACGTCGATGTACATGGAGATCATGTCTGTAACGGTCTTGTTTAAACGCTCGGTGAGCCCGTTGGTCTGTGGATGGTAGGCTGTCGTCTTGCGATGTCTAGTGTTACTGAGTTCAAAGACTTCTTCTGTAAGCTGCGCGGTGAATGCTGTCCCCCTGTCCGTTATCACAGTGGATGGAGCACCGTGCCGCAGTACGATGTGGCGCATGAAGAATTGCGCTACTTCAGAAGCCGTAGCTCGTGGTATTGCCTGGGTCTCGGCATAGCGCGTTAAATAATCAGTAGCGACGATTACCCATTTGTTTCCATCGGCAGACAAAGGAAATGGTCCGAGAATGTCCATGCCCACTTGGTCGAAGGGTGTGCGAGGAGGTTCAATTGGCTGAAGCAAGCCAGCCGGCTTAAGGGAAGGTGTCTTTCGGCGCTGGCATTCACGACAGCTTTTTACGTAGTCTTTGACGCTGGCCGAAAGCCCAGGCCAATAATACATCTCACTCACTCTGGCGAGTGTTCGCGAGAAGCCTAAGTGGCCAGATGTGGGCTCGTCGTGGCAAGCAAAGAGCACGTCGTCTCGCATGTCCCTTGGCACTACGAGGAGGTAGGCACGGCTGTTCGAACGGGCGTTCTTCTTATACAATACGTTGTCTCGCATACAGAAAGACGTCATGGAGCGGGAAAGATGACGTGGTATGGTGGCATCGCGGCCCTCTAGGTGGTCTATGATCGGTCGGAGGTCCGCGTCGTCTCGCTGCCGTCTGATCAAGTCCGCTGAGCTAATGGCGCCAAGGAAACCATCATCGTCATCGTCCTCTGCTTCCCGACTGACCGGGTGCATAGGTGCGCGCGACAATGTGTCAGCGTCCTCGTGCTTACGGCCAGACTTATACGCGATGGTGACGTCAAATTCTTGTAGCCGCAAGCTCCACCGTGCTAGTCGTCCTGAGGGGTCGCGCATGCTTGCCAACCAACAAAGCGCATGGTGGTCCGTCACTACTTTGAAAGGACGACCATAAAGGTAGGGGCGAAACTTGGTGATCGCCCACACGACTGCGAGGCACTCTTTCTCCGTAGCCGAATAATTCGCCTCAGCACGGGATAGTGAGCGGCTGGCATAGGCTATGACTCTTTCGGCACCATCCTGACGCTGGACGAGCACAGCGCCAAGACCAATGTTACTGGCGTCGGTGTGCACCTCTGTATCAGCATCATCGTCAAAATGAGCGAGAACGGGTGCTGTTTGCATTCGCTGTCGTAGTTCAGCAAAGGCAGCCTGTTGCTCATTATCCCAGACAAAAGGCGTGTCGTCACGTGTAAGGCGTGTGAGGGGTTCAGCGATCCTCGAAAAGCCGTGGATGAACCTGCGATAGTAGGCGCACAAACCAAGGAAGCGACGGACGGCCTTCTTATCGGTAGGAGCAGGAAATGCGGCTACAGCGGCAAGCTTGTCTGGATCAGGCCGGACACCTTCGGCGCTTACCACATGCCCGAGAAACTTGAGCTCGTCATAGCCAAAGTGACACTTCTCTGGCTTAAGTGTAAGATCAGCCGACTGGATAGCTGTTAGCACAGTCCGCAGGCGGTGGAGATGCTGCTCGAACGTTTCAGAAAAAACTACGACATCGTCCAGATAGACAAGACAAGTCTGCCACTTCAGTCCACTGAGTACAGTGTCCATCATGCGCTGGAATGTTGCTGGCGCTGAGCACAAACCAAAAGGAAGCACTCGAAATTCGTAGAGACCGTCTGGAGTTACGAAGGCTGTTTTCTCGCGGTCTCGCTCGTCTACCTCGATTTGCCAATACCCGCTTTTTAGATCGAGAGAAGAAAAATAGCGGGCATGCCGTAGTCTGTCCAACGAATCATCGATACGTGGCAGCGGGTACACGTCCTTTTTAGTCACGTTGTTAAGCTTTCGATAGTCGACGCAGAAACGTAGCGTTCCATCTTTCTTTTTCACTAGGACTACCGGAGACGACCACGGGCTGCTGGAAGGCTCGATGACGCCGTCATCAAGCATCTCTCGGACCTGCGTACGTATGGCTTCACGTTCTCTTGCCGACACGCGGTAAGGCTGCTGGTGTATCGGTCGCGCATCCTCGTACGTGATGATCCTATGCCGAGTGATGGAAGTCTGGCGCACCTTTGAAGAACTTGCGAAGCAGGTTCTAAATTCCAGCAAGAGTTTCCGCATGGACGTCTGGTTATCAATTGACAGACCCGGATTTATGTCGACGTGACTCAGAGCTTCGTCTGCGTTCTTGATCACTTCCGAAGTGAAACAGCCGCTAACGTTCGCTACTTCGTCTGCAAACGCTATCGAAGTGCCCCGGAAGAGGTGCCGATGCTCGTTGCTAAAGTTGGTAACCAGCAATTGCGATCGGCCGTCACGGAGCTGTATAACACTTCTCGCCACGCAGACACCTTGCTTCAGTAGGTGCTCCAAGTTGGTCTCAGCCACCGCTTCACCATCGGGCAAGCCACAGCATGTAACATCGACCATGACACTTGTTCGTGGAGGAAGCGTTACGCTCTCTGCAGTGACACGAAGCACGTCGGCACACCGTTGGTCGTCCTGGAAGTCGATTGCTCGCCTGGCCGAGAATGTGATACGACGCTCTTGGAGATCAATAACAGCACCGTACTGCTGCAGGAAATCAACTCCAAGAATAACGTCGCGGGAGCATTCGCGAAGGACCAGGCATATATATATATATATATATATATATATATATATATATATATATATATATATATATATATATATATATGTGTGTGTGTGTGTGTGTGTGTGTGTGTGTGTGTGTGTGTGTGGGTGGGTGTGTGTGTGTGTGTGGGTGGCCGGTGAACGGTTCTCCAGCGCCAGCAATCGGTATTTTTCAATCAGGAAACTCGCTAGAAGACGGTGCCTGCGCCAACGTTGTCTCTCGCGGGTGAGGGCGCGTTCTCCTTCTTTGCAAGCTCGTAGAGCGTTCATCGAAGAAAGAGCGTTTCCATAGTCATCGCGCGCCTTTCGCTCTCTCTATCTCTCTGTCTCTCTCTCTCTCTCACAAGACAGCAGATGGAAGAGTGAGAGAGCTCGCGCGCCGGCAGGCACGCGCCGAGGGCGGGCGCGAGCCTCCCGCCGTTGCATGGCGTTGCATGGCATTGTGAGTGGTGCAGGTTACACGATACGACGATACGTGACAACTGACCCACAGCTTAAGGAGCTTCGCCCCTAAAATCATGACCGCTCCACTAACGTGAAACCTCGGCAAGTGCGAAGCATGCGCTGACAGGCACGGGTGTTTCCCACAGGAAACGCCAGTCGCTGCTACATGGGCTTGCTTCACCGTGGCCACGGCGACAACGTTAGACACTGACAGCCCGGGAGCATTAGCATAAACTAGTTAGAATCGTTTCTGACACGACAACCCTACACATACAACGTCTGTGTGCACTGCTTCAGGATGGGCCACACAACTTTCGAAACCGAATTTATCAAATTTCTATTATTAATTCCATGAAATTGTGACTACTCCTTTATTTTGAGTCAGTGCAAACCATGCTATATGCTTGATTGAGGGACGGCTCAACTGTCTGTGTTAACCTTTTTTTAACCATTTCATCACAGATGTTTCGATTTTTTTTTTTACGTGGTGCTTTACCGTACCGCGTCGGACGCCGGACAAGCCTCCGGCCTGATTGCTTCGCCTCTAAAACATGCACCCGACGCACCAAGTACGAGAGATCTTGGGAATAAATTTGGCAATAGTCAAGAATCGGTGTATGTAGACGCAGCACGTCATGAGCTGCGACGCGGATACGTGGTCGCGATAACGAACCACGCAGGAAATTGCATCACGAAAACCACGATTCGCACGGAAGAGAGTGAGGCGGCCGAAGAAGGGGATATAGCCCTCGCGAAATGAAGCACGGACGCCACAGTTATAATAAGCGACTCGTAGAGAGTAATAATAATTAACTACGCCAGGAGCCGAATCTCCCGGGAAGCGGCAAGCATTCTCCAAATTCACGAAGACAACATTGGCCCCGAAAACAACAGTTTCCTCCTCTGGACTCACTCCCGCACGGACCCACCGCTGGCGGGCAATGATGCGGTCTACGCCGCGGTTCGAGAACCTATAAAGCCGAGCCGAGACGATCGATGACAGTCCTCACAGTCCTGACATTCCGCCCAACGAGTGGGCTACACAGGAATGGACGTGAGTGGATGTGAGGGGGGGGGGGGGGGGATTGTATAACCACTTTCAGTGACTAATATAGATTGAAAGGATGCAAGTACCCGGCACCACACGCCAAACTAAAGAAACAGGCGGTTCATTGGAGACGCCTATACACTCACACGTATACAAACCCGCTAATCCTTCGCCTCTTTTACCCAGACACTTCTTCGTCTGACACCCGCGAAGTGAATGGAGCTACAAGAACGCTGAAGGACATCCTACAGGGAGCGTACAGCAGTCGCTTATTAGCAGAGAGGTAGACGTGGCAATCCCTGATGCGTGGTGCGATGGGAGGCGCCGCAGCTCAGCCAGAACCTCGTCGCTCAGCTCTGCGCCGTCCCGCACGCCGAGGAAATCGCCCGTGACCAAGGAGCCGAGGCTGTTACCTAGGCTGGTGCGCTGTGTCCCTAGCCGACCAAATGTATTTATTAAAGCTTTCTGTCTCTCGCTATGTGTCATTACATGGGTGTGCAAGATGGCTGTGGGAACCGCTGCCACTGGAGCCGACTCCTAGCACGCACCGACAAGATGCTGTTTCTTTTGGACCGTTAATGTGGCGCTAGAGGTTTTGCCTATGCCACCTAAAATTAAGCGCATAAAAGGGAGCCTATGCTGCCGAAAACAAGCCAAAATGCGGTTTCTCATATCGAACGCGAAACCTTATTTTATCTTCTCGGTGATTCCGAGGAAATGCCTGTAGGAAAGCGCCGTTGCCATTGCAATTTGCGTATGTTGCACGCGGCCACCGCTTCCTGTGGCAAAGTTCTGCTACAGCAATGGCAGGCGGGGTTCAGCCGTAGAGTCCTTAGGTCAGGTCGCTCCGCGTTTTCTGGGAGAGCTTCAGCTTGCCAGCGGCTCTGAACGAAATCTCCGATGTCCTTACTCCGCGCAATCAAACGGAAGCCAACTGGAGCACACATGTGTAACAAGTAGCCTAAAACTTCTGCGATATACAGGGCAGCTCTCTAAGCCTAATAGACAGGATATGCAGAGTGACAGTAGCATAACCACTGTGAGTGACTTCGTTGAACGCTACAGATTGAACGGATGTAAGCATTCCCACCACCGCATGTCCAACTAAAATGGAAACAGCCGGTCCCCTGGAGACAGCTATGCACACACACACGTATCCAAACCCGGTGATCCTTGGCCTCTGCTACCCACACAGCTGTCCGTCTGACACGAGGAAAGCGTGCGGAGCCAAAGCAGCCATGCAGGATATCCTGTGGCAATGCACAGGAAGTACATAGCAGTCCCTTATCAGCAGAGGGGTAGAAAGGGCAGTCGCTGAACGCGGGGTGCGATGGGAGGCGCCCCTGCTCCGCCACGATCTGGTTGATCAACTATAGGACGTCCGGCACGCCGAGGAAATCGCCCGTGTCCAAGGAGCCGAGGCTGTTACCTAGGCTGGTGCGCTGTGTCCCTAGCCGACCAAATGTATTTATTAAAGCTTTCTGTCTCTCG
>CM023483.1:129954757-129983107 GCA_013339685.2 Hyalomma asiaticum | reverse complement strand
TTGAGCCTCGCTGGGTTCCACGTCGACTCCTCTTATGACTCCTTTGCACGTATTTTCCGGTGGGGCCAGGTACGCAGCCACCCCAAACGTGCCTTCGCCGAGCCGGATTTGTTGCACTCTGGCGTAAGCGTCCGCATTTTTCTCATGCGGGGTACACACGACAAAGATGTTCTGGACTCCATTGGGACACATCGTGTCCTCTTCGATTTCGGCTGGAGCCAAGGCCGCCGCCATGGCCAAAGCTTGCTCAAACCGTATTTTACTTATCTTGTTGACATTCAGACCGTCCCTCGGTCTGACTATGATGCGAAAAGTGTCCCTCGGCAGTCGAGGGAGCCTTGAAGCAGCGGTGACGCGTCGTATCGCGTCGCGCGGTGCGGCGGTGCGGCCATCGTCCCTCCGTCTGCCACTTGTATTTTCACTGTCTTGAGTCAAAGAGTACTCGCCCTTGCGCCTTCCGTGCCGGCGACCGTACGCCACCTTCCATCCCGGGTCGCATGCCTCTTCGTGAGAAATCTCTTCTCCTTCCACAACGTCCATCCTTGGTTCCAAGCCCCACGAGTGCGGGAGTAGGCCTAAGCCCACCCGCCGTGGTTCAGACACTCACAAAACGGCGAAAAGTCCTTCCACCGACGAAAATGCGGTACCGGCGGAGTCCTCGTGACGTGCCGCGTCGATTAAGGCATAAGGAAGCGGGTTCCACAGGGAGAACCACTCGAAAACACTGCTGAAATCCAGAGCCGATGTCAACACATCCGGACCAGGCGGCTTCTTCTCAAAGAGGGAGGCATTTTATGATAATTCAAGAGGAAGCGCTTTATTGTTTGAAGCGAGATCGGGCTGCCTTAGAACGCGTATTTATAAAGCGAAATTCAGTAAAGAAGAAGAAAAATGCACATGCTGTGAGGAAGATAACGAAACGACGGAATTTGTTCTGATTGAATGCGGAAATATCCACCCAAGTGTATGTTTGGGCACCACCCTACATGAAGCCTTGGGTTTTAGGGCGAACAACGGGAAGCTGAACATAGCCGCGATTGAAATAAGTAAGAGACGGTTAGAATACTGGTGGCAGGAGACTAGAGAGAACGGACAAAAATGATTATAGGGAAAAATATGGATTTTATGCCATAAGCAGCAGGGAACTGGGCTATGAATTTCCATTTTTGCTATAGTATGATCGACACTGACAAAAACATGATTGGATAGATATTTAAAAAAAGAGAACTACATGACTGAATTATACAGGAAATAACAGCATAAAAATACCCACTTATAGAATTGTACATTTAAAAATTGATCATGAAGCGCTTCATGCCCACAGGAAAACTTTTCGCCTGTTTTACTTCAGTCGGTATGGCATTCCAAATGAGAGCCCCGTTAAATTCTATGAGTCTTCGACCGTAGGCATTTCTGGCAACTGGTAAATTGAAGCAGTTGTTTGCTGCAGCCCTTGTACAGCGCGCGGGTAACGTAAAGATGCTTAATGGGAATGGGTCCTCTTGTTTATTATTCTGTGCACTACATCAGCAACACTGGACACGGGAACAGAGTCTAGCGGAAGAACACGCATCAGTTGAAAGAGTTGTTTTGCACTATCCGCCCTGTTCGAGAATGTGATGATCCTAAGTGCCCTCTTTTGTAGGATTGATTGATTTGTGGGGTTTAACGTCCCCAAAACCAGTTCTGATTATGAGAGACGCCGTAGTGGAGGTCTCCGGAAATTTCGCCTGGGGTTCTTTAACGTGCACTGACATCGCACAGCACACGGGCCTCAACATTTCGCCTCCATCGAAATGCAGCCGCCGCGGCCGGGATTCGATCCCGCGACCCTCGGATCAGCAGCCGAGTACCTTAGCCACTAGGCCACCGTGGCGGGGCCCTATTTTGTAGGAGGCTGATTGATTTCAAATGGGTTTTATATGAACTGCCCCATGAAGCTACGCAGTAGCTCAAGTGACTGTGCACGAATGCAAAGTATAGGATGCGTAGAATTGTTGCGCCAAACCATTCGCGGGCTTTTAGTAATGTGTGACATCCGTATGCTAGCTTGGAACATGTCTCTTCTATGTGCGATTTCCAGTTCATATCCGAGTCACACATGACCCCTAAGTACTTAAACGAGGCCACTTGCTGCAGCCGTGCATTATCTAGAAACAAGTTGAACCTTGCATAATCGAGCTGTTTCCTCCTAGAGTGGAAGACCATATATTGAGTTTTAGCTGTGTTGATATTCAGGTGATTTTCACCTAAAGCATAAGTGTACTCTCTAACTCCTCGTTAATGTTACCTTCAATATCACTTAAGCTGTCACCGACAAAGATTAGTGCCGTATCGTCTGCGTACATTAAAGCTTCTGAGTATAGCAGGAAGGAGGGGAAATCATTGACATACAGTGAAAAAAGAGTATATAGGTCCAATAACAGAGCCTTGTGGTGCCCCAGAAACTATTCGTTGAGTAGAGGACACGACACCATCCATCACTACTCGTTGCTGTCGGTCGGATAGGTAGGATTTGACAAGTTGGTGAATTTTGCCATGGAAGCCATAGTCATGAAGCTTACTTAACATAATGTAATGGTTGACGGAATCGAAAGCTTTCCTTACATATAGGAAGACGACGACGGCAATCTATTGTTCAGGGCTTTGTTGACTTGTTCAGTATACCAAAACTGCAGTAGATGTAGATCTGTGTGCTCGGAAACCATGCTGGTTTGAGCAAATTATGTTATGCTTGGATGCAAATGATGTTATCTGTGCTGATATTATTTTTTCAAACATTGTATTAATTACACTTAACACAGATATAGGTCGGTAGCTTAAGGCACTTGAACGGTTTCCAGTCTTTGTACACAGGAACAACTTTTCCCAACTTAAGCTCGTTACGGTATATACCACAGTCGTGCCAGTGTTGAAACATGTACAGCAAATGGTCTGCCAGAATGTCTATGTTATTTTGCATTAATTTAACTGTAACACTATCGAGCCCAGCCGCTTTATTAGTGTCTAGATTTTTAGGGGCGAAGCTCCTTTAGGCGTGGGTCGTGCGTCCCCGATGTATGTAGTAGTACTAGTAGGTAAGCACCTGGGGTTCTTTAACGTGCACTGACAACGCACAGTACACGGGCCTCTGGCATTTTCGCCTCCATCGAAAATGCCAGAGGCCCGTGTACTGTGCGTTGTCAGTGCACGTTAAAGAACCCCAGGTGGTCTAAATTTCCGGAGCCCTCCACTACGGCCTTTCTCTCCTATCTCTTTCACTCCCTTTCCCCCACCCCCACGGACGCTTAGCCGTGCTCCCTACATGGGCTGCAGAAATTAGCGTCCTTTCCTAACCAAACCACAATCAATCAATCATCGGCGCGTGCCTGCCGGGAGGCACGCACGCGCCGAGGGCGAGCGCGTGGCTCCCGGCGCTCGCCCTCGCCGCGAGCGCCGGGAGCCACGCGCTCCCCGGCAAACTCGACACTGCCCCGGCAAACGCGAGAGACATCGTTGGCGCAGGCAGCGTCTCCTAGCGAGTTTCTTGATTGGGAAATACCGATTGCTCGCGTTGGAGAAGCGTTCACCGGCAACCCATATATATATATATATATATATATATATATATATATATATATATATATATATATATATATATCATTAACTTAGTCTTGGATTTTAACCTCTCGCAAGTCATTGATCAACCAACCCGTGGTTTAAATACGTTAGACCTGTTGCTAACTAATGCTCCTGGTTCAGTGAAGACAGTCTCTTGCCTAAGGGGCTTCAGTGATCACAATTTAATCGAGGTAACGTTGGACTTACCTGTACCATTTGCAGGAATATCCAAAAAGGAAATTCGGGACAACAGCAAAGCAGATTTTGGCAAAATAAGTGCACAGCTCGAAGAATTTTTCAGCAAAGACCTCTTCCCGTCATTCTACAACCGGTCTGTAAATGAAAACTGGGTGCTTTTTAGAGACAAGATGTCCTCATTGATAAACCAATATATCCCTGTTATCACTGTTTCTAATGATATATCTAATCCCTGGTTCACTAAATCCCTCCGTAAGCAAAGAAACAAGAAAAAACGCCTGTACCGCAATGCCAAACGCATTGCTACGCCATCCGCTTGGGAAAAATACAAGCAGTACTTGACTGACTACTGTAAAGCAATATGCAACGCCAAAGAAAAATATTTTCACAACGACCTACCTTCTCTTCTGCAAAATAATCCAAAGAAATTCTGGCGCCTCATATCCCCTGACCACGGTTCCAACCAGTTGTCATTACTTAATGAAAACAACCTTCCGCTTTCAGACTACGAGTGCTCTACTACTTTTAATACATTTTTTTCATTTGTATTTAGCCAAGAAGATTCTTCTGACATACCACATATCCCTGATTACAACTTCCAATACATGCAGCCTATTGAAATCACTGTGGATGGTATCGCGTGCCGAATTAAACAGATTAAGGCATCCTCATCAGCTGGTATAGATGATATCGACTCTAAAGTACTTAAAAATACTGTTTCCATATCTAGCATTACACTATACCACATTTTTCGACAGTCGCTATCGTCTGGAAAACTTCCAGACGACTGGAAAATAGCCAAAGTAGTACCTATCTTTAAATCCGGAGATAAGAACTCACCTAAAAATTATCGTCCAATCTCGCTCACATGCATATGTTGCAAACTCCTCGAACACATAATCGCCTCCCACGTATACAGTCACCTCGAGACTAACAAATTCTTCTTTCCAAACCAGCACGGATTCAGAAAGGGCATGTCATGCGAAACACAGTTACTAGAATTCACTACAGACATTCATTACAACATAAATAATTGCCTACAGACTGATTGCATATTTCTTGATTTTGCCAAAGCATTCGATCGTGTCGCCCATTGTCGCCTTATTTCAAAATTATCTGCCCTCCGGTTAGACTCCCTCACTTTATCTTGGCTACGCAATTTTCTGTCACTTCGCAAGCAGTTCGCAATCGTTAATAATTCTTCCTCTCCCTCTTCGTATGTCTCTTCTGGTGTACCACAGGGGAGCGTTCTTGGCCCATTACTTTTCCTTATCTACATCAACGACCTCCCAACTAACATATTATCGCATATCAGAATCTTCGCTGATGACTGCATGCTCTACAGACCTATATAAACTGTCCTAACGACCACTCCATCCTTCAAGAGATGATCTGAACACTATTTCTAACTGGTGTAGCACTTGGCTTATGAGGTTGAATACTAATAAGTGTAAAGTTGTTCTTTTGGACGTAAACAGGTCATGTCTAACTTCACTTACCATATACAAAGTGACAGGCTCTCCACGGCGACTTCTTACAAGTATCTTGGCATCCACCTTACACCAGGGCTTTCCTGGTTTGATCACATCACCAACGTTTGTGCAAAAGCCTCCAAAACATTGGGGTATTTACGCCGAAACCTTCGTCATTGTCCCACTAACATTCGCAAAATGTCATACCTAACTTTCGTCCGCCCGCAACTTGAATATGCCTCATCTGTTTGGTCCCCTTCCGCTCAGTATCAAATTAACATGCTGGAAACAATCCAGAACAGAGCCACCCGTTACATTTCTAGGAACTACGACATCAATTCTAGTGTGACTCAGCTTAAACTCCATCATTCCCTCCAAGCATTAAATGTTCGTCGTCACGTGTCCTTGTTATGCCTATTTCATAAGTACGTCTACAGTAACAAAACATCGTCGTTGCACCTTCAACGCCCGCTCTACACGTCACGCAGATTACATAACCATCTCAGCTTCACTCGCATCTTTGGAAATACAAACGCGTTCAACACATCATCACTACCACAAGCCATCCGCATGTGGAATGATCTTCCGGACGATATCGCCTCTGATAGTAACCCTAACACGTTTCGGCAAAAACTTCAGATGCATTTCATTAATATTTCATCTTGATGTTCTTTTACTTGTTTTCCGAGCCTTTTATGTTACGGAGTGTTCTTATATATTTCATCACCATGTTTACGTACTGCTGACTTACTGCTTTGCTAAATTTGTGCACCGCATTTTTTTTTTGTTGTTGTTATTACTAACCGACATTGTACCGTTGTTGTTTGGAAATTTACATGCGTTTTTCACTGTAACCTCCCTTACTCAATGCCTTCGGGCCTGTAAGGTATTTTCAATAAATAAATAAATAATATATATATATATATATATATATATATATATATATATATATATGCGCTGGATCGTGACTTGCAATGA
Source organism: Hyalomma asiaticum (assembly GCA_013339685.2). Taxonomy (NCBI): domain Eukaryota; kingdom Metazoa; phylum Arthropoda; class Arachnida; order Ixodida; family Ixodidae; genus Hyalomma; species Hyalomma asiaticum. Next base: position 129,976,859 of record CM023483.1, on the reverse strand, counting down.
AGTGCCGGTGGGAGATTTCACTTGTGCATTGTGCATAGTTTAACCGTGAGGATTCGTAGCATGCGCGTTAACTAAATTAATCCGGAACTCGGCACGATCTACGATGAACATCCCGAGCTTCGCCCACTCATCATCATTCACTCCGTGGATATGCTGTAATTTTTTACTATTGACAAGGTGGGAGACATTTCTATCTCAAACATGGCAAAGCTATGAGAAGCTGGTCTTTCGGGACGAGTGTGATCTATACTGTCAGGAAACTGAGCAGCCAAACCACGCCCAACGTCTGCAAAATAATTGTTAAAGCGATCCACCGTGTCTTGAGTTATATCGTCAGGCAGTACACGTTTGTCCGAGTTAAGGCCGACTGCGGCTTTTGCTATCTCCCACATAATCTTGGTGTTGCCCTCAGCCTCTTCTATAAGCTTAGCATAGTATTCTTTTTTTTTCATTTCCTCATTGGTGAAACCGACGTATTCCTATAGCATTTGAATTGATTTAAGTAATACGCATTGCTTCTCTGCTGCTTCCACTTGTGGTACCAGTGATCTTTTTGTTTTAATATTGCCAGGATACTCGGTGTCATCCAAGGGCAAAGTGGCTTGACATATTTGCGACTGGTTGTGGTGGTGCTTAGTGACGCAGCATTTTTAAGAGAGCATACAAAATTACTGTATTCTATGTTTACATCCTTATCATATAAAGCGCGAAAATCGCTTTGACTTATTTTATCTCGTAGTAACTGATAGTCAATCTTTGTAGTATTTTTCCCCTAGAAGGTTTAGTATTGAGAGGCTCAATTGTGAGGGTAACAAAGATGGGCAAGTGATCGGCAACCGGAACAGGAAGCACACCAGCATGCACAGCATTGTCAACAATGCAAAGGGCATGATCAATGAGAGTACAAGACGTGTTAGTGACACGTGGTGGCTCAGTTATTACATTACGCAAGTTGAAGGATTTCAAGGGGAACGTGTATTCATTCGAAACATCGGAAGACTGGTCAATATTAAAGTCACCGACAACAACAATATTATTATAGTGCACGCTGGAAACTCTCATAAGCACAGACTCAAATTCCTTCAGGAACGTTTTGATCGAGGAACAGGGCGGGCGGTATACAACACCAATAACTGGCCCTCTTTCAATTTTGATAAATAGCGTTTCTATAGTCAAGTTGCTAACAGATGCATCAAGCAAGACATTGCACGCAGTATTGTCCCGTACAAACAAGGCGACTCCACCACCTCGCGCACGCGAGTTGCGTGGTTGTGATGTTAGCCTAAGACTCTGCATGCATACAGTTTCATCAACCTTCAGCCATGTTTCACTCAAAGCAATAACATCGAAAACAGAATCTAGTCGTGCTATATAGGTGACCAGCTCGTTTAACTTCTTGTTGTTATGTGCGGTTTAATGTCCCAAAACCAGCTCTGATTATGAGAGACGCCGTAATGGAGGGCTCCGGAAATTTTGACCACCTGGGGTTCTTTAACGTGCGCTGACATCGCACAGCACACGGGCCTCAGCATTTCGCCTCCATCGGAATGCAGCCGCCGCAGCCGGGATTCGATCCCGCGACCCTCGGATCAGCATCCGAGTACCTTAGCCACTAGACCACCGCGGCGGGGCATCGTTTAACTTCCTGCGTAAACTTCGAACATTGCAATGGAAAACCGAGAACTTGTTACATTTCTGTTTTTTTTTAATATGAAGAACTAGGCATATTTATCAGTACAGAGCTTGACTCAACACGAGCACCTACACAATTTTGGCAAGGTCACCTTCAGACTGAATGTGCACAACCGTCGAGTTTTAAGCTTTCCTCACCAGGATCTGGCCCTGAGATATCCATGCGAACTTCCATTTTTTTTTCTGCTTTCACCTCACGAGCTTTCCTGAACAGAATCTCATTTTCTAAGCAAAGATGCTCATTGACGTAGATTGGGTCGTTGTGCTCTAAAGAGAGGTGACTCGTGTTTAGCCTTGTTTTCTTAGCTGCATTCAAAAATTTGTCGCGGGATGCCCTAGTTGCAAATCTTACCACAACATTTGATTTATCTTTATCCCTGCATGGGACACGATGCGCCACATCAATGTCTCCATCGGACAGCTCGATTCCCAAGCAAGTGGCCATTATGCCCACTGTCGCCTTTAGATTTTCATCTGCAGTACGTGGAAGCCCCATGATTTCCACGCTCATGTTCCTTCCGTGCTGGTTAAGTAAGCATGTGCAGGTGCGTAACGCACCATGTGACGTCGGAGCGGCAGCGACAACGGCCCAGCAGAACTGCGAGCCAATTCATGTTGTTTTGATGCCTTCTGGAAGGTGCTTCCCACCGCGCGACCGCCCTAAGCAGCGTGCACTTTGCACCATCGAGAAACTTTGCCCAACAGCGCGGCAACAAGCGAGTGCGCTCCTTCCGGCACATTTAGACGCATTCGCGTGAGCGCTATGTGGCGAGGGTATTGCCGTCGTTGCTAGTATATGTGAGGCGCCTGGAACACAGTAGGTGATCAAGGCGCTGCTACGCATAACGCAGCACGTCTGATGGCTGCAGAGATAGCGCACGCGCCAGCGACGGCGACCGCGCGAAGTCCAGAGTTGCGGATCTAGCGAGCCCCGCCCAACCCTTCTCCACCCCTTTGTGGCTTTTCATGTTCGTCAAAAACGGGTGGGGCGCTTCCTCTCCGGCCGATGTAGGCCTCCGACGCAGGTTCGATATATTTCACATTTCTGAACATGGTATTGACTGCCTTGTCCATTCCGGGCCACTAAACTATGGACCGGAAGAAGAAGTTTGATCTGTGCCAGCTGTTCTTTTCCGGCTGCCTCCAAATTTCACCTTTTTTCACCGTTTTGTAATACGCCACCACCTGATTTCTTCAAGACGCCGGGGGAATCGATAAGGTTTGTTCCTTATCGGAGGCCGGCGGGGCCGACTTCTCCTGCCACTCCTCAAAGGGCCCAGAAGATGCCAGCCGAGATCGGTACCGGCTCGGACATGCCATCAGTCGGCGCAGCACCTGGTCACAAGCGCCTGAACAACGAAGGCCCATCGGGCCCTCCGGAAAGCAAGCGCCAACAAACAGAGCCGTCAGACGATGAGTCGACCGTCACCGGAGACGACAACGTGGCTGATATGGAGGATGTGGATGAAGACGGCTTCAAGGTTGTGCGTCACCGCAAAGGTCGGACAGTGGGAGTTCCCGTTCTGATAACAGCAACTGTACAAGGTCGAGACCTCAGGCAAGTGAACCCAATCACGCTGTACTCAGATATAGAAGGAATGCTGGGTGCAGCCCCAATAAGGAGCCGTTTTACCGTACAAGGAGCGTTACTTCTCGATGTACAAACGGAAAAGCAAGCCAATACGCTACTTCAGTGCAAGACTATTTCCAACATAGCCGTCAACGCGCGCGTGCCGAACGCCTATTTAAAAAATACGTGCGTAATCAGGGGAGTCCCCAAACGGTACTCGGATCAAGAGCTTATGGCGTTCTTGCGGCCACAAGGTGTTTTCAGTGCAAGGAGGATGATTCGTCGAATACAGTCGAATTCTACTTGGGAGTCGAGACGAACAGACTCAGTTGTTTTGACATTCGCTCCAAACACTGAGCGTCCTGAAGAAATTCACCTTGGCTTCACACTACACAAGGTCATCGACCACGTGGAGGTGCCACCAAGGTGTTTCAAGTGTCAGCGTTTTGGACATGTAGCAAAGCACTGCATCGCTGAGCAACGATGCAAACGCTGTGGAGGGCCACATAATTTCAAGACTTGTGACCGCACGGAGGGTTTTGTGTGTGCAAACTGTGGCGGAAACCATCCAGCAAGTTACAGTAGGTGCCCCATCAGATCTGCAGCTCTGGAGAGGAAAAAGAGATTCATCGCAGGGCCCAAGAGCCATCGAGACTCGTCCAGCGAGAAGGAAGCTGCGAATTCGCCTAAAGAGGGCTCTCGCTTTGACTACACAAGGGACTTTCCTCGGCTAAAATTGCTTGACAATACTTCAAACATTTCTGCTAAGACAGTGAAAAAGTCTGCTACCACGGCAAACCAGAAAGCGATCCCGAAAAGGAATTCACAGCTAGCACTCGAAAACACCACCACTTTTGCGGATGCGCCCGTGGCATCTACATCGACTGAGGCAATCGCGTCTGATAGCGTATCACCAAGGTCATCTAACCGACCCTATGCGTCCACACTCTCGCCCACACGAGCGACAACGGAGGCTTCCCACTCATCATCGTCAGATTGTGACCAAGTGCTGCGCGCGTTGTTCATGGCCCTACGATCGCACATTGCCCGGATGCCTGAAAGCTCAGCGAAAGAGTTATTGCAAGTAGTACTGGCCCTTGAGTCAGTAATCCTGAGTGCTGCCTCCTCTCATTGAGACTCGGTGCACCATGGCCCTGAACAAGTCGCCAGATTTCATTTCACGCCCTAAAGTGCCCTTATTAATGCAATGGAACTGTGCCGGTCTTCATTCCCGCCTGTCTGAACTCAATTTATTCCTGCGCGACACACCTGTACCTATCCTCGCCCTCTCTGAGGCCGGTCTGCCAAATAATCAGCCAATACCTGGCTACGTTGGCCACGTCAACCACACGATTCCGTCTTTCGCCCATGGAAGTGCCACGCTGTTTATTCGACGCGAAATACCACACATTGCTCTGCAAGTTCAAGACCTTTGCTCCGCCGCCGTGGAAGTAGTAGCAGTACGTCTAGGCAGAAGATGCCTGAGCGTAGTGTCCATTTACGCGTGTCCCAAGAAAAAAGTCCCCATGATGTCCCTCATCAAGGATATTTGTAGCCGTTGCCCTCCTCCTCGAATATTATGCGGAGACTTCAACGCTCACCATTCGCTGTGGGGTGACAAGATGGTCGACGCACGTGGGAAAGAAATCGTTGATGCTATGGATGCAGAGAACCTGTGCGTGGCAAACGACAAGAAACCAACTTTCTTCAGGCCTCCAAATTCCACCAGCGTCATTGACCTCGTAGTACACTCTACAGATGTTACGGTGTCATCGACGACAGCTGTGGATCGAATGGGCAGCGACCATTTTCCCATATATACCAATGTTGCTGGATATCAAAAGAGTCACGAAAAGTATTCCCCTGTCACACGATGGGACACCTATCGCGAAGTCCTAGAAGAGTCTACCGGAGACCTATTTGCCGACATGCTCAGAAGAAAGAAGGAGGCTACTAAATCGAAGAAACTGCCAGATCATTTTCCTGCTCCGGACCTGAAGCTGCGGAATCTTTGTGCCGCACGTAGAAGAGCAGAACGTCTACTCCTGAGAAAAGGAGCCGATCCTACGCTGAAAACTGCGCTTAACCGCATCAATGCAGTCAATCGTAGACACACTAATCGATTAAGGCGACAACAAGGGGCTGCTTTCTGCGCGAGCCTATCTGTGTTTACCCCCTTAGCGAGAGTTTGGGGAATTATTGGTACGCTGGCTGGAAGGACTTGCCACAAAAGACCTTTTGAAGTTCTTGCCTTGAAGCTCGGAAAAACACTTGCAACATTAGCGGAAGACTTTGCAGATGCCTATTCCACCCACACTTCGTCACAACCCATGGATCCCGTGCCACCTCTTTCCCATTCCTTGATGGATGCCCCTTTTACGTTCCGTGAGTTGGAGTCAGCGCTCAGCGGTTTGCGCAGACATTGTGCGGTCGGCCCTGATCTTATCAGCAATCAGATGATAGCGAACCTGCCGAAGCCACGGAAACAAGAACTCCTTACCATCTTCAATGCTGTGTGGAGCACAGGAGATATTCCGGAAAGCTGGAAAGTTGCATGGGTGGTGCCGATTCTAAAACCCAAGAAAGATGCTACTGTCTTAGGCTCGTATCGCCCGGTGTCACTGACGTCCTGTGTAGCGAAAGTCATGGAAAAACTAGTCCAGAGCAGGTTGAATTGGTTTGTAGAACAGAATAGGAAACTTCCATCATGCATGCTTTCGACAGCGACTGTGCGCTCAAGACAGTGTTTTAGATCTGGTAAGCCATATTGAACACCATAGAGAAGACGGCCTTTCAACACTTGCAGTGTTCATGGATATTTCTAAGGCCTATGACTGCGTCTTGAGAGGAGCCATCATCACCCAATTGCAATCCATGGGAGTTACAGGCAACACTCTGCGCTTCATACACGCCTTTCTCAGTGACCGTGTTATTCGGGTTCGTCTTGCAGACACTGTTAGCGAGGAAAGACTCATTTCTCGTGGGGTACCACAGGGATGCGTTCTCTCTCCTCTCCTCTTCAATATTGCTCTGGCAGCTCTCCCGAACTCAGTTGGCTATCTGCGCGCTTCCGTCAAAATGTCAATATATGCGGACGACATCTGCATTTGGGTGTCGGGATACAGCCACAAACGACTGGCACGTATAGCACAAGGAGCGACTTCTTCCATACAGACCCACCTGTCAACGCTCGGCCTGTCAATCTCAACGGAGAAGTCATGTTTTATTCTTTTTCCGGGACGACAGCGAAAAGCCACGCGGTTGCATATCAACTTGGGAAGCCAGCCAATACGACAGGCTGCAAGTGTTCGTTTCCTGGGTGTGATTTTGGACAGCAAGCTGTCATGGCGGAAGGCTGTAGACTATGTCTTTGACACATCACTACAGCGACTTCATGCCCTCAAGCGAGTCGCCGGCATGCACTGGGGTTGTCACCCAAGGTCTATGCTCGCTCTACACTCCGCTCTTGTGACCAGTCGGATACTTTACCAGCTGCCGTTGATACGTCCATCAGAGACCCAATATGAACGCCTAGAGGTGCTAAATCGGAAAGGTATTCGCTTGGCCTTAGGAGTTCCACAAGCGGCCTCGAACAAGAAAGTGCTATTCGAGAGTCAATCGCTACCATTACGCCTTTTGGCCTCTCAAGCCCTTCTGATACAACTCCTAAGACTGAGTGAGTCCTCGCCTGGGATAGCCCTAATCAGAAGACTCAGAAATAGGCACAAGTCTCACTTCTATGCCGCTCTCAGTACTCTGGAGGTGCTCAGTGCCAAGAGTCCCAAACGAAGGCAACGAAGTGACCCTCCTTGGATGTTCGCAGACGTCTCCTACGATCTGTGCATTCCTGGGCTGAAATCCTAGCGATCAACCCCTCCTTCTGAAACATGCTACCGGGTGCTCGAGTATTTGTATGATAAATACAACGGCTATCTACATGTATACACGGATGGATCTGTTTGTATGGACACAAACAGCTGCTCTGCGGCATATTGGATTCCATCTGTTTGTTATGCATGGTCTGGACGTTTGGACAACGTAGTCTCTTCAACGATTGCAGAGAGTGCTGCTAGTGCTGCTGCATTACGCAAACTGAAGAATGGACCCACAAATCAAGTCGTCATTCTCTCAGACTCAAAGTCGGCAATTCAACAGCTCTCTCGTGGAACTCCTCGAAACAATTTCTGCCGACAATCATTGCTCTCACTGAAAAAAGCGGCCCAAAAAGGAATTAGGATAGCTTTCCAGTGGATACCTTCGCATGTTGGCATTAACGGCAACGAAAAAGCAGATGCCCTGGCCAACGCAGCGCTTTCACGACAACCGACGATAAGAGCTCCTATTAATTAGATACCAGCAAAACAATCAATTCGTGATCATTTCCGTTCTTTGTGGAAGCCACCACACCAGCCCTGTGTGACACAAGGACTTAGCCGCAGCGAATCAACTTTACTGTACCGAGTCAGAACTGGGTCAGCATGCACTCCCGCATGGTCTTTTAAAGTTAGGGGCGCTGCTTCGCCATTGTGCACGGAGTGCAATGAACTGGGAGACATTGACCACTACATCTGGTCCTGCAAGCGCTTTTGCACCGAGAGAAAAGCATTCATGGACAACATGCAAAAAAGAGGGCTTCCGCATGGGAGCACTGAAGAAATTATATATCCGGAAGGGACGCGGTCGGCTCGCAAGAAGGTGTCAGCTCTGCTTGTAGCGTTTCTTCAAGAGACTGGATTGAGTGACACGTGGTGAATAATGCGACATGGACAGAGACGCTCGGGCGGGGCAATTGCCGGCCAGGTCTGCCAGGCTAACACCGCCTGTAGCCACAACACCACTACTACTACTACTACTACTACTACTATGGGCCTAGCTAACGCTTCCATTCACGTTATTTCCGGACTTCTGCTCGTGCAGTGACTGTAAAAAGCCACTTTTTAATGAATCTTGTATTACCAGTGCTCGTCTCTTTACGCGCCTGTTACTGAACCAGCCTACCCAGAATGACTTTAGCTCCTGCTTTGGGCCAGTGATGCCAAATCATGTCACGCAAAGCCTTCGGCACTTCATTGGGTTCATTTTCCCGGCTGGCCACCTTTGATGTTAAAGTCAACTAATTTATCGTCGGAAAGCAAGGAAAAGAGACATAAGTAGAATAAAAATTCCCTCGCACTTGCTACCCGTTTCGGGTAACGGCAAGCGGGACAATGCGCATAGGTTATCCTGTGTGCTTAATTAACTTGTATAGTGTAGTCCGCCAGAAGCCTCACCAACGATGTAACCTTGCAGTGGCTACTGCACTGTCGTGCCACTTAGGATCTAACAGAGCGGTGAAGTTCTGGAGATCGGTCATTTTGTCAAAGGCTCGTCCGTAGGAATATTTATGGAACTTCTTTGCAGCAAACACGAGACTAAGGGCTTCCTTTACAATTCGTTCATAGTAGCGTTCGGCAACGGAGACCGACAATTTGGCTTAGTAGAAGCAAATGTGGCTTAGTAGAACTTGTCGTTGGACGAGTTGGTTCGTGCTTCAAAAGGAATAAACGGAGCGCTAAAGAACCGACAAAGGAGGAGGCTCCACACAGAACTGGCGCTCATGCTTTTCCCACGTGAAACGAACTCTAGCTGCCGAGTTTTTAAGGACTGCCAGTATGCCTGCTGTGATATCGGCTGACACCGGGCTATCTACTGTATTCATAATCAGCAGATAGTCATCAGCATACCCGAAAGCTTTTAAAAGGTGAAATTCACTGAGCTTAGGTGCAATACGCTTGTTCACGGAGGATAAGGATATGTCACCTGTGTGTAGCCTCCTCCTTTGCCTGTCGTATTTTTAGCGCTCCGTTTTTTCCTTTTTAAGAATAAAGCAAAATCAGCGGGATTTTCCTCGCGGTTGACCACGTGCGATAGCTATGACCCTAACCTATATCAAACAGACGCTATATACATGGATTTTAGTAAGGCCTTTGATAAAGTATCGCATAATAAATTACTTCACAAACTAGGTTTTATTATAACAAATCAAACTCTACTGGCATGGATTAGAGCTTACCTGATGAACCGTTACCAATACGTTTCCCTAAATGGCACCTGCTCAGGTCGAGTCGAAGTTGTCTCTGGCGTCCCTCGGGGGTCCGTGCTTGGGCCTCTGTTATTTTTGATGTTTATAAACGACATCACCACTGATATTAATGTTAAGATTAAACTCTGTGCAGACGACTGCGTGATTTATGAAACAGTTAGGTCAGTCGAGGATCAGATTAGGTTAAATGAAAACTTCCAAAGAAAGCCACGAAGGCTGTGCTCAAGTTTTTGCGCGCAACGGGCCTCGTGAACCGTCTGTGACACATGCCGTGCTTGTGTGTGTGCGCGATTTGACCTCTCTCTTTCTTTATTCTTTTTCCATCTCTTTCTCTCTCCCTTCACCCCTTCCCCAGTGCAGGGTAGCAAACTGGATATTTTCTCTTCCGGTTAACCTCCCTGCCTTCCGCCCATCATCTCTCTCTCTCTCTCTCCAAAGAATCATATCATGGTGTGAACAGTGGCAGATGACTATTAATTACGACAAGGCGGTCTTTATGCGAATCACCCACAAAAATAAACCACTTTTATTTCATTACGGGGCAAACGGAAACACTATCTCGGAGGTCGATGAATATAAATACCTGGGTTTATGGTTCACAAATAATTTATCATGGTCAGAACATATAGATGTTGTTACAAATAAGGCATTACGTAAATTATTCTTTTTAAGACGATCCTTAAAATTATCAACGCCTTCCGTTCGTTTCCTTGCATACCAGTCCATTATATCTCCTATGCTTGAATATGCAGTCCCAATTTGGGACCCATACACCACATCAAGTATCAGCAAACTCGAAAGAATACAAAAAAAAAAGTAGTTCGTTACATATATAACTCATACGGTCGTTCCTCAATTACTGAACTCATCAAACGATCTGGGTTGCGCTCAGTTACCAATAGAGGTAGAAATTGCCGACTGAAATTATTTTACTAAATAGTTAAAGGACATTACAACACAGACTCCTCTCACATTATCAATTATTCTCCGGGTTACGCAACCAGGCAAAGACATTCTTTCACGATAACGCCTTTACTTCCACGAAATAACTGCTTTAAATGCTCTTTTTTAAATAGAACTATTGTTGATTGGAATAACCTAACCGACAATATTGTAACACAAGACTCGCTTTCTTTGTTTGAAAAATACTTGCAGTAGTTCGTTAGCACCGTTGAATATACTTCTTTTTATTATTCGTTCCCATTTATTGCATAATCTTGTTCAATTCGATTATCTATTCGACAAATTTTCTCCTTGAAATTTTATTCTCTTTTGTGTTTATTCAGCTTGTTCTCGTATTTTTGGATTTTACAGTTACTATTTGCTATTAAATTCCATTGTGTTTCTTGTTCATTTTCATAGCCTGATTGTTTTTACCTGTATGCATTGTATTTTTCACTTCATGTATTTTCTTTGTATACTGTTGTGCTTTTCTTTTGTAATATCATGTATCAATATTTCACACCTGCTATAGTCTCTGCTTGAGACTGCAGTATCAATAAATAAAATAAAAAAAACCTGCACTCCGAAGCACCACATGTGATCCGAATTTACCTTTACAGCGTAGGCTGTTATGAGATCACAACAACGGCGCCGTAGTTGTCCGCCGCCGCTGCCGCCGCCGCCGGTGTCTGCCCGTGTCCGTAACCAATATCGCTCCTCGTGAAGAACAGGACAACTGCTGCCATCTATTGGCGCTGATTTCCTCCGCATAGCCTTCGCAATGTGTTTTTACGAAGCGCTGCCCCGTGAAGCAGTTTTGTCGTACCGCTCCATGCATCACGCGACAGGTGACGTGCGCAGCCCTGACAGCAACCTGACTTGGCTCTTCGATATACCTGATGGCGCCTCCTCGCAAGATGCAGACTGCTGCTGAAGAAGTGAATCGCAGAGTTACGCGCGCGGCTGCAGTAGGGCGACGTCGGGCACAGCAGACCGCTGTGCAAAGAGAAGCCCAAACCGCAGAGTTATGGCGCAGGGGATACCCGCCGCCTGTACTTGCACTAGTTTCCCCAAGCGTTTACAATGGCCTCTAGGAAGGTCGCTCCTTCAGCTTACGCTGTCACTGTCCTGCGATTCCGCGCAGGCCTGGCTCTTTTTTACATCACAGAATTTGGAACGCATGCTTATCATTCAAGTGCTTTTTGCATCTGCAGAATGCCTCGTCGCATTCACGTGACCAGAACAGTTTAGTTTCTTTTCTCAACAAGTTGTGCAATGGTTCCAGAAAAGAGGCTAAATTTGTCAAAATGTTCCCGTAGTAAATAATCAAGTCAAAAAGAACCTTCAGCCGGATTACCCTAGTGGTCCTGAGTGCTTCTCTTATGGCTTCCACTTTTTCCTCTGATCGGTGCGAGCCATGCTTGTCAGTTTGGTGTAACACGCTGTTGAAAGAATTCTTTGCGGTCCCTTCTATGTCACGTTCGCTTGAGCTGCAAAGCTCTTTGTCCACTCTTTGATAGCGCTGCTTGTAGTTCTCACCGGCGATGATTACATCATCATTATAACAGGCGGTTCCCAGCACATTACGCAGTTCCTAGTCAACGACCGCCTGAAAAATAGCCGGTGCACATTCCACGCTATACAGCAAGCAGGGGGATATATATAAACAGGACTAAGTGGGTGTTAAAAGTGAGAAGTTATAACGCTTCTTTTGTTTAGTTCAAGCTGCGAGTGCGCTTTAGAAAGATGTATGGTATAAAACAGGGCCGCGCAGGTTTGCGAAAACATCTTCCAGAAGCCGTAAGGGATGAAGACACAGGTTGCTGGGTGTACCACGGACGAAATAGTCGCATAATCGCTGTACCTGTGTCTTTTTGGGACAACAGCAAGCGCCGTTGCTCACGTACTGTGCGCGTGACTCTGTATATGAACTTCTTCTAGCTTGACCTGTGCCTCTTCGACTCGTTTCCGCAACGCATATGGTACTGGTCGCGCTTTCATAAATACAAGGCGCACATTACCCTTCAGTTAGTGCATTGGAACCTCTTCATGGTAGTGAAGCCCGTGCCATATACTTCTGGAAATTTGTCACCAAGCAATATCTGCTTATGCGCAGCATTTACAGATAATAATTACAATTCATTTTGATTTGAGAAAGCCAATCTCGGCCGGGAACTCCCGCACCCGGTGCACTTTTTTGCTATGGCCAGTGGCCATAGGCGGAGAGTACGGGGGGGCTCGGGGGCTCGAGCCGCCCCCCCGAACTTTCTAAGGGGGGGCATAGCCCCCGCCGGAGCCCGGAGGATCGTTATGTGTAGTGCAGAAGTATAATCGTAACGGGCTGAATGCTCTCGGCAAAGCTAAGTTATGGATAAGTGATACGCCAATGCACGCGATGATGAACTCACATGGGTAAGCCTCACATGAGGAAAGCAATGCATGCTTTCCTACCCATGTGAGTTGTGCATAGGTCCGGCTAGCAACCACAGCTTGCGGTGAGGCCACACTCGCCGATCCACGTGCCTGGCGTGTCAACGACCGGCGATGATAGAAGTTACACCTCCTTTTGGGATTGTACCACGGGAGTACAAAGGCCAACTGCACAGCCTCGACAGCGGATTTTTGGGGGGTTACGCCTTTTAAGGGGATAATGGCGGCGCCAAGGGAGGCCTCTTGTTAAAGCGGTTCGCTACAGCGGCGGCGGAAGTCCAATAATTGGCCTATACGAAAAAACAAACTCTAGAGCCACTTTTCTTAATCTAAGTTTTTAATATTGAAGTTAAAAACTGGCCCAACGTTTCGAGGCCCATTCGGTCTCTTCATCATGGGGTGACTGTCCGGCCGGCTCCGAAGCTAGCGACTTAGTGTCCCTCTCTCCACCGTCGTTGCTCCGCCTTTCTTGTGTCGATGTTGTTTTCTCCATTGGTTCCGGCAGGGTCCCAGTTGAGCCGTTGATATTTCCAGGTGTTGTTTGGACGCGCCACGGCTCTAAGAACTGCCTTTTGGTGCGGTTACCTTCCGTGTCGAGGAGCCGGGCGTCGTCGAAGTTAATGTGATGGTCTTTCTTTTCGCTGTGTTCTGCGAGCGCGTTCCGCGTAGCCTTGAAGCTGCGTACGTCATTTTGGTGTTGCCGTATCCTTTCCGGAAAGTTTTTTGTCTCGCCGACGTAAGTGGCGTGGCAATCGGCGCACGAAACCTCGTACACTAGCCCGGGGAATCTTTCTTTTGGCAGCCGGTGCTTTTTAAATCATTTTTCAATTACGTTGATACGTTGTATGAGTACTGACACAAAAATTCTGCATCTTGTTTTTTTTTTCTTTTGCAATAAGTAGCTAATAACCCACTTACTCCGGCTGTAAACCTCGAGGGTTCGAGCGCGCGATTATTAATATTTTGTGTACGGTTTTGTGGAGCCCAGACGCATTTTCCGTTTGAAAGAGCGATGAGTATTTCATCGGATGGTATTCCATCCGATGGAATATTCATCGCTCATCCGATGGAATACCATCACCCAGGATGGTATTCATGCATGTAAACACAGCTGACTACATGTGCACACAAAGCCGCGTTCACATGAGTACCGCGCGGACAACTCTTTTGAGTGAAGGCTCCCTGGGTGCTGCTGTGATGCCCTCTGGGAAGTTTCAGACATGTGTGATCTCTCAACAATGCGCTGCCGAGGCGAAGACGTCAGTTTGTACTCCGGTGCAATTCTGCCCCCTCTTTCCGTCGGAAACGCCTGCTAGGATAAGAGCTCTCCAAAGAATCATGACAGCAACACAAACTAGTCACGCAACTGGTCACTGGTTGTTTACCTGAAACAGAAAAGCGCGTTTCGCATGCAGTGGCGTAACACGCACGTTCAAATTGATATTAAATATGTTCTAAGCTATATCAGCCGCTGATATTTTGTAGATGATGCGTGTGTGTCGACACAAATCTATCCCGCAAGTTATCTCGATCACCTTAAATTTTGTGTCACTACTCCTTTAACTGGTGTTTAATTCACTGGGTTATGATTGCATGACAATGTTACAAATGTAAAGTGCAAATAATCGTGTAAAGTTCAAAATTATTTGCACGAAAGTGACTTGCTGTGACGTTTTTTTCTTCTCTTGTGCTTTCTGTGTCATTTGGGAATACATTGCTCCATTTATTGTAAAATAAATATTTCATGGAAAAAATAATGTCAGATGTGAATTTAGAGCGCTGTTGATGCGTTCGCAGCCGCACTGAGAAAGCGACGCGCGCAAATGCGCGCGCATCGCTCCTCCAGTCCGGCGTGTGACAGAAACGAACTGCGCGAAATAAACATGGACAAGGAAGACGCACGCACAAGCTGGATTACCAAGATCGATTACCAACTCGCCCAGCGTTCAATCCGGCGCGTGGCAGTTTGCCAGTTTTCCTCATCAGGAAAAAAAAAATTAAAATTGCCTGAGCTCCCCCGCGTTTTTGAAAAATATGGGAGAGGGTGAGGAGGAAAATTAGAGAAAAATGAATGAGAAAGGGTAGTTGGAGAAGGAGGATAGAAGACCGCAGGGAAGATCCCGGCGCCCCCACCCCCTCCGGAAAATGAAAAAGTCTCCGCCTATGCCAGTGGCAGTTCGGTACATTCGTCTTTTTTTCTGCACCTTTACATCCAATAAAGTCGATAATCGGGCGTTGGGCGTCGCTGGCTTAACATTTGTTTGTCCGCACGCGGCATTTGGAAAGCATTTAGCATGCTCTGCTGCTGACGTTACTGGTACTGACGCACTCCTGTCAAGTTTCACTGGCATAACTTTATGCTTTATCCGAACGTTAATTCAGTGGCGGGCATGCCTTCCTTGTGGTTCGTATGACGCAACAAGAACCACTACTAACTAGTAGTTGTTAGTAGTTCGTTCCGGTGCTCGTACGCTTCGCTCTCTACCTGGTGGACAAACTTAGATCTGCACATTCTGGCGACAT
This sequence comes from Hyalomma asiaticum, assembly GCA_013339685.2. Taxonomy (NCBI): domain Eukaryota; kingdom Metazoa; phylum Arthropoda; class Arachnida; order Ixodida; family Ixodidae; genus Hyalomma; species Hyalomma asiaticum. The sequence goes on along the minus strand of CM023483.1, from coordinate 129,961,620 downwards.
GACACTTATAACGCCCAGCGGTCCGAAATCAGTAGCCCACAGGTGAACGCTCTCCTCCAATGCGGTGGCACATTACTTTCGTTTCTTTTTTTCACTGACTGCTTTCCCTTTGTGAAGCTGGACTGAGCTGGCGACTCCCTTTCAGGTGTTTTGCCCTGCTGTGCAACGTTCTATTCCTAGTGGTTCCGTTCCTGCAGATATTCCTTTGACACTAGTTGATTTCCTTTCCCCGGCACCGCTAGCTTCAACACTAGCTGAGGAGGGAAGGTGTTTGAAGGTTCGAATCGGCGCCCCTCGATGGCTCGAGTACTCGATGGTAGCGCGAAGGAAGAGCCGTTGTCATGGCTCTGAAGGCAGTTGGGCCTCTTGTTCCAGTGCGCATGTGCAACATGTTATCTTGTGCCTTTAAATGTTCTGCTGTTCAATAAAAATTCAGTTGTGAGTAAGCGCTGTCCTGTCAATATTCTTCGCTATTCTGTTCACATTTCATGTGCGCTTAAAAAAGCTTTTGCTTTAAAGATGAAGAGCCGTTGCCCGGTAAAGAGAAGCTTTATTGCACACTCGGGCGTCTGCCCGGGTCCAAGTCCGAACCTCCGCTCTCCACTCACATCCGAGGCGTCGTCACTTCAACCCTCGGTTCGGCAAAGAGTCCTCCAACAAGCCAATCATACTTGGGGGTTGACATCACGCAGACCAATCGCACAAACACTTTTATAACACACACGGCATTGGTCAAACATACGTCACAATCTACAACACCCGAGGGGATAGGTTCAGTGAGCAACACACGTCATTTCCCTCTCTCTGCTACGTTGTCGCCTGTGTCTTAGCCCAGACGACCGCCGGCGCCGCAGGCCCTGCTCGAGCTATCCTAGGAACCCGCGCACCACGTCTCTTTCCAGAACCCGCCACACAGCCGCGAGAATATTTGCCGGCCCTGTCCACTAACGACGTGTCATTTTTCATCTCGGCCTGTCATCGTCTTTTCATTTTAACGACTTTCGTTGTTGAAACCCTGCTCGCTTCGAGAACCATAATTGTAACCCGAATGCGGTTGCACACAAAAACATCCTTCGGTCGCATCTGGCGGGGCGGCAGCAAGGGACGCGTACTGATGTCAAGCTGTGACTGAAGCCGGGCGTCGTGCGTCGATTCTCTCTCTCTACACGGCTCGCTTCCCATTCAACTTTTTATTTCCTCCTCTCTTTTGTTACCAGCGCGGAGGCTGCACTGTCCCCCGACAGCGCCCCCGCGGGCTTGCGTGGGTTCTTCTGTGTTTCTTTTCCGCGGAGCCGGCTTCTGTTCCTAGTTTTCGGCAATGGCACACCGTGGTACTGGGAATCGTTCTGCGCTTTGAAGTATTCTCACGCTCGACCACCAACACCACGTGGGCCCTGCATACCATGAACTCACTGCACTGCTTTTCAGAATTTTCCTCGTGTCTGTGTTGCTGCTTCCATGGCTAATGCTACGCTACATGCGCGTGCCCTACGTTGCTTCATCGCCTGGCATTACGAACAGCTTGCCCCTCACTGCCTCGGCATGTATTCCGGCAACAAGATGTTCTCGCAGAGCTTCCCAGGTGAAAATGTGAAAATGTGATGACGTCATCTGCAGAGTTGAGGGGAACGCGCGCAGTGAAACCGAAACCGCGTTTTTTATCGCTCTAAATCAACGCACACGGTGCAACGAAACAATGCATATTGTTGATTGGAGGGTCAGGACCCCGGATACGCACTTAGTACAAAATGTTCAGAAAACGTTTCACGACCTCTTTAAGCAAATACTCGTACTTATCTATTGCTCTTAATTCAAATGTGTTAGAGGTGCGACCGGGGGTATTTACCCATAGGAAACCAGGTTATGTGTGGTATAGTTACACATCCTAGCATGTTGTCTGTGGCAGAGCTGCTGTGGAACTGCCGAAATTGTAGCCTTGTACAATTGTAGCCCTGTACAAGCGCAAATTTTCTTAGTTTTCACAAAGATGTTTCCTGTACCTTGCTGCTGTGTATGTAACAGCCAATACATGTGCTTGCGCTTCTGATAAACAAATCTGCTCTCTCTTCAGCAACAAAACCACAGTATGTTTAGCTGCATTTCACGTGTTTGTTCCCAGAATATCGAATTCTATACTCTGTTTACACATCTAAAATGACATGTGCCTATTTTCGGGTTTGTTTACCTGCACAAATCTATATCTATATATATTTCATTGGACCGTGTTGTTCTGTTAAACATTACAGCCACACTCTACCACAGGGTAATGAAGGGGAGCAACGTGTCATCCACCATCACCAACGTCGTGAAGCTGCTTTCCGAAAAAAAAAGTTGCCACGTATGATGGCCTAACAAACGGCTTGCTACACCCACTGAGGCAACGAAGACAGTCTGATAGCGCATAAAACGAATAAACTTGTTGACTGGCCGAACTGTTGTTTAGCATAGCTGTGCATGCGTGGTTGCTCATTGGCACCTTTTGTACTGGTGCCCAAGCGCTGCTACTTTTTTCCAGCCGGAACGGATACCAGCTGGTCCCAGATGGGACTGGGACCAACTGGTCCCAGCTGCTCCCAGTAGGACTGGGACCAACTGGTTCCAACTGGAACCAGTTCGAGCTGGGACCAACTGGGACCAGCTGGTCCCAGCTGGTCCCATTTGGGGCTGGGACAAACCGGGAATTTCACCATAAACCAGTTCAACGGGGACCAGTTGGGACCAACTGGGGCCAGTTTGGATATTTTCACCTGGGTTGTCTCAAAAATGTGCTCGATTGGCGTGCTGCAGCGAGAATGCGATGCATTTCTTGGCCAACTGAAGTCACTCTGACCGTATCTATATAGCCACCTACGTCTCGGTGCTCTCCCGGTCACCTCGTTCACCTGGTTTATATGCGAGGTACAGTATAAATGTATGACCTACATGAATGACCAGTTTTTGTGTCACTAATATGGCATAGTTCTTATGTTCGTCACGATTAACGATGCCGCAGTCACGTGCATTTTCGTGCACCTCACATGGTGCACTGTATCCAGGACTGGTCCACAAGGCGAAGCTCCGTTCTTAAAACAAAGAAGCAACTCAGTTTGCCCTCGCTTGCAATTGAAATATACGCATAACAAGCACATGGACACACGTGCAACTCACCAAGCGGTGGGGGGCATCGAACAGGGGCCCACGAGGTCCCAGGCAGGCACGCTACCACTAGGCTACGGTGGTTCCTCCTAGACGGCCATATATCGTAAGTAGAGTTATTGCATATGCAGTTATAACGATGGCGCTTGTGCAATGTGAATTAGGCTTCTCATGCGTGAAAAGCACTATCATGGAAATGCATATGTTCTGCTTCCATTCGCTATGCCATTGTGCAGCTTTGCTCGATACCGATGCCTTCTGCGAACGACGCTTATGATAGCACATGACCACACTGTATAGTGCATTTTCCTTCGACAAAACAGACGTGTGTGCTTTGAGCTCACGTGAGTGCCAGCATTACGTCGTACCATGAGCTACCATTCAGTCTGCACCGTGCTGTCGACATTCCTGGTTATACCACATTAAAGGGACCCTGAAACGTCTTTCGAAAATTTTTGACCAACTCTCTATTCAGAATCCTAGCCCGCCAAACAGAATGTATAATATGCATTGCTTCGTTGAAACATCTATGGGCACCCTCCGATGCTGTTTGGCCGTACAGGTCGTGCCACCAAGCGGTGTCGGTGGGAACCTCCGTGTAGGCCGTCGGCCCCCGCACCGACGTTTCCCCTTTGACTGAACTGCACTCCCGCACGCCTGTTTGTCAATTTTCTTAAAAATAAATTCACCTAGGGACACTTCACGGCCCTCCCGTGAAGAGTGCTAGAAAGAACAATCGCAGATACTGATGCATTAAGGGAATCAGATGTCGGCATCAAAATGTACTGCTTCCCTTCACAGCTGTAGGAGGAAACCCGGCCGGCGGCTGAAGTTGATCGGCGCTGTCCGACGCGGCAGCTCGTCGCTGCCCGTGTAACTAGGTGCTTATACCCTAGTTACACGAGCAACGTTAAACACGGTTAGCACAACCGCGGTTAACAGTTTCATCTATGGTTAATATACAATTGTAGTCCGCCAGAGTAGCACGGGCTATCGTGTTCGCGGTTGACAGAGGCTCTGCCCACATACAGCACATTGGCATGCACTCTCAAGACTTCGTAATCATCGTTAGTGTCTGTACGAAAGAATCAACTGCATCGACCGTTCTATAAGAACACTGTCGATAAAACTACGCGTTCGCGAGCGACAAACAAATCACAACAATTAATCCGCCGTCACCATTGCCTGGGCTGACTGCTCCGAGAGCCAGGCCTGTACGGCGATGCAGCCGCCGTTCGCGATCAAGGGCGATCTCGTCACATAGCGATTACTTTTCTCGGCACCTCGATGAGAAAGGAAGGCTCGAAAGTAAGCGAGCTTGTTCAGTGAGTGAAACAGCCGGTGCCGCTGTTTACCTCTCGCATATCGAACGGTGCGGAAGGGGGAGCTCCTTTGCAGAAATGACCATAAACAAATCGGTCGATATTTTAAATTCTGTCGTGATACAGCAAACGTTTCGGTCTTGGTCCGAGCCGACCGAACCTGGGGAACTTGCCGCTCCTTGGTGCAAAAGCACGCGTTTCGACTGCTTGGGCGTACCGTGATCATATTACAGCTTCTCATGCCGCATCGACTGAAAATACCGCTTTTCGGATGATATACCTAAAATCGCCAGCGCTACACTCGGAAGGGGTACCGCCGCCGTTTTGCCAGTTTCTGAACGTCGGCTTGCGCTCAACCGGGCTTGGCAAGCTCAGCTGGCAGCCAACCGCGATTAGCGGCCTAAGGGCCGTTTCATCTGCATGCGAACAGGGGTATAAGTGTCACTCTTGCGAATTTCTGTTGAACTAACGATGTCTAACAAAAAAAAAACGTAGCCGGCAGCATTCGTAAAAGTGCAGACTTAAGCGACAATTTCATGGAAGCGCATGAACCCATCGCTGTTGTCGCAGGCATGCTTGCTTTGCTGCGGCAAGCATTCCGCCGAGATTTCGCCGCCATCCACTGCTCTCACACCTTAAACATGATTGGGTGTTCGGAAATAGGCCGTCGACGTCTTCGATCGCTTGAAAACTGCAGTAAAGCACGACCGCCATCTATCTCACGAGCGCTGTCAACGCGTGACTCCGTAGATGCCGCCTACTCGGATGTTTCGCGGGACTGACACGCTGGCGCTGCCGGCGGCGCCGATCGCTGCGCCACCTGAGCAGTGGCGGTTGCCCATAGTAGGATACAACTTAAAAGGATGGCAACAAGGGCAGACGGACCGCGCGAGTCGGTGTTGCTCCACCAGTCAATCACAGAAACAAGCAAAGTCGTCGTCATGCGACCTTTTCAAAATGACGCCGTGTTTCTGCCTTCGGTACCTGGGAAACGTCTGCTGTTCTTGAGTACTCTTTCGTCGGTATAAGCCATGAGATGTGCAAGAAGCATGCGTGAAAATGTGTGCAGCTTAAGGGTTTCAAGTTTTAAAAAATTACAGCATATCCCCGGAGTGAATGATGATGAGTGGGCGAAGCTCGGGACGTTCATCGTAGATCGTGCCGAGTTCCGGATTAATTTAGTTAACGCGCAAGCTACGAATCCTCATGGTTCAACTAAGCACAATTGAAATCTCCCACCGGCAATTCATTGCAAGTCAAGATCCAGTGCCTATATATATATATATATATATATATATATATATATGTATATATATATATATATATACATATATATACCCAATCTGCCGGTGAACGCTTCTCCAATGCGAGCAGTCGGTATTTCTCAATCAAGAAACTCGCTAGGAGACGCTGCCTGAGCCAACGTTGTCTCTCGCGGGTGAGGGCGCGTTCTCCTTCTTTGCGAGCTGGTACAGCGTTCCTCTAAGAAAGAGCGTTTCCGTAGCCCACGCGCGCCTTTCGCTCTCTCTCTGTCTCTCTCACAAGACTGCAGAGGCACGCGCCGGGAGAAACGCGCCTGTAGAGAGAGAGAGAGAGGTACGCGACGGGAGGCACGCGGGTTACGCCTGACGACTGACGCGTGACAAGGTTAGACTAAGAGGAGCTTCGCCCCTAAAAGGCCGCGGTGCAGCTCATTTCGCTTACGAGCCCTTTTTACGCATGAAGCTTCACCAAACTGAGTTGAAAAATTCCAGTGGCGGATCTTGCACGTGGCGCGCGTCTGCTTTTTGCCTTGCAAGCGTTTCATTTCAGCTCAATAAGGAATTTGTCTTTTTATGTTCCACTCTAAGAAACGAATAAGTACACGTGAGTTTATGCACCTATTTTTATTTTTGCCGTTAGCGCTTTATTTTGGTTGCAGGGAAAGTGAGAAGTAGGAACTATTTGCAGCCTCGCGGAGGAACAGTGGCTGGCGGCTATGAGGGCGTAGGAGGGGCTTCACTGCATACTTGAGTTTCATCCGATTATAGGTTGATTTACAGCGATAAAAACGTGGTTTCGGTTCACCTCCCCGCCCCCTTCCCCCACGCAGCGCGTGCTTCCCTCAAGTCTGTTGTTGACGTCATGTTAGTTTTTTTATTTAAATGTGCGCACATGGGAATGTAGGCTACGCGTCATGTTAGTCGCCACCACAGGCTCCGAGATTCGAGCTCTCTCGGAGGCCGTAGACAATAAAACCGGGCTCCAGCCTTGCTGCCGTACGGGGGCACCAAACGGGCTCCAAAAATCTGTTATTTTAGAGCAAACGAAAGTAAGCGATATGTTTCCGTTTTTAAGTCTTCAGGTGGCGCCGCTTAATAGTGCCTGTGCGGGCTTAAGGTGTCGCATGGTCGATTCAGAAGCACA
>CM023483.1:129927444-129954657 GCA_013339685.2 Hyalomma asiaticum | reverse complement strand
TACCGCACGTGCCAGGCAAGCGGAGACAGCAAGTGAACTGACAACGTAGCTGCCGATGAGATGGGGTTAAGTTGTGACGCCACGGCCTGCCACAGAGTGATCCTATGCGGCACTTTTGCGAACGAAAAAAAAGAACCTAAACAAGCAAAAGCAAAAGTGGCGACACGGGGAGCGGCGGCATGAGCAGGTCGGAAGTTTACAGACGAGGTCGGCTTTACAGATTAAGCACGTATTAGCAGCAGCTATCCGAGAGCATCTGGTTGATGCAACATATGATTTCCGTTTCATAGAAGAAGACGCTGCCAGTATTGTGGCAACGCTCGTGGCCTACCGTCGCGTGGCTCGCTGTCTCGTGCGTTCCGTGCGACTCTCGCGTACGAGCTGAACGTTCTTTTCGTGGTCAAATACTTGCAGCTCGGCCGCCGGGATCTAGCGGCCAGTGCCAGCGTTCCCGAAGCCCCACCTTTTCTACCAATGCCTGGCCCGCTATGGATCCGCCAATGGGCGCTATTCCCAACCGCGCCAGGAAGCGGAAGGTCACGGCGAAGCTGTCCTTTCGATCGACGAGCACCGGCAACAGCAGCTTGACCTACCAACCGCGAGCTAACTTCACGCATCTCATCGCTCTTCCTCCGACGGCGCAGAAAGGTGAAGGAGATGAATGTTGGCCCGTGCTTACGGTCAATGCGACCGAAAAGACTGGGCTAATTACAGCGACCACAACTGGTGAAAACAACGAAGCTGAATCTGTGCATCGCAGAAAGCCTTTGGCCAAAAGCTGCGATGCAGCCACGTCCAAGCTTGTCCTCCACCCAAGCAGCACCGGAGCATATGATCAGGTAATCATAGTAGAGAAACCAGGTCGCAGAGCTCTCACGGAAAGCGATGTGCCGGAGATGGTGAGACATGTGAGGGAGCTGCTGCAGCACCAAGGCCGGTCACAGGAGCACGAACTTGTGGAAGCGGTTTGCCTTTTGCCCGCTGAGCTAGTACTACAAATACAAGGCAGGATGACAGCCTTTCTAAACCGACGTCCGGAGTTTGTAGTGGTCAACGAGGACTGCCACTGTTTTGTGTACGACGAAGACGTCGACGGCGAAGTGCAAGATGGATCAACATCGCAGATCAGGCACGAAACTATTACAAGTACTTCCTCGAATTCTTGCAACGACCACCAGAAGGCGGCAGTTTGCGGTGTCAGAGTTCACGTTGCATGTTCTCCCATCTCGTCGGGCAGACCAGTTAACGAGCCCACCATCCAAGTTGAACACCGCGAAAGAGAGCAGCATGTACTGAAAAACGCTGTAATCCAGGTAACATCCCTGCGTCGGTCACAAGTTGTGCGTAAAGCGAAACAGCGATTCGATGCAAAGACCAAGAGAGAGGAGTGCCACGCTTCCGGAATCACCGGGGCAGAGTGGACCAAGGAGATTTATGACTCGGACGTCGTGCAGCTGCAGAAGCAGGAAACACTGAGAAGCAACCCTTACAAAGTACATCAGCAGCTTGCAAAAGTCGACGCGCGACTGCATGCTATCCAGACTAGATTCACGGCAGAGTGCAGCGGCACGGAAGAAAAGCCCCAGCAGGAAAAACCTGTAGCTTACCAGCCCAACAGCGACAGCCGTTTCCATTGCTACGGCCACGGTGAAGTCGCAAAAGGAATCCAGCACCTCGTCTATAGCCAAAGAATAAGCCCCGAGCGACACCAGCCGGCACTACACCCCAGTCGCCTGCTCATGCTGACGGATGACCTTCCAAGTCATCAAAACTACCACCACCCGTGGCGAAGCCCGCCAAATCGCCCAGTAGTAGGAAGCAGGCAGCTGCTCCGTCCTCGGACATCGCGTCTGTGCTGCCCACCGAGGAAGAAGCGCCGAAGAGGAGCAAAAATGAAGGATAAGCTTTCCAGGATCGCGCGCATGGCTAAGAACAGACGGCCGGATAACGCCGAGAATGACGTACGAACGAAAATTGTCTATCTGCGGAAGTCCCGAGGTGGATTGTCCGGAATGACCTACAATGACATTGTGGCACGCGTGCTTGTGCAGTTCGATGCCCTTGCCAAGGATGCGGAATAAGGCAAAGACATTTAGGTCAATGAAGAAACGCTTTGATAGATTCGTCTTTGTAGTACAATTGTAATGCATACGTATTTCTTTCCTACCTTCGTTTTAGTTTTGACATTAAAGTTTTCGCTGCGGGGCTTTGCCTACCTTCTATCATATATGCACATTGAAAATTTCTGTTCTGCCCTTTCTCATGTAATTCTCTAGAGAGAAAAGAAACACAAGCATGCATTACTTGCCAAACTAGCACGCTGCAGTTCACCGCTTTGATCAGTAATATCCAGGTATTTTGGAAAGAGAAAGGTACCTGATTTATCAGGCAGGGAACAACCTGTCTATACTGGGTATTGGAAACCGACAGGGTAACAGAATTTTTTCCCGGGATCATTACCTCTCTCAGGGGATTTAAATATTTTTATGCCGTATGCTGTCTGATGATGGTGACGATAACAGATCAATATCCTCTTTTATGGCGCTTACTCACTGAGGGGGGCAGGCCAAGTATCGTCGGGCTGGAGTATTGACAGCCAATCTGGGATTAGTCAAGAGGGACTTAGGGAAGCAAGAAAACGAACTAGAAAAAAGAACGGGACTGTCAAGTACTCAGAGTGAGATGGAATGGATATAATCGAATAGTGCGGAAACGTCTCGATATGGAGACCACAAGGATCGACTTCGGAACTGGATGGAATTAGAAGGAAAAAAAGAAGAAGTGTTTGTTCCTGTCTGTTGTTTCACTTCCACGAAGAAAGAGTTACGAAGACCACCTAAATATATGCTGCAGAATCCATTTAATGTGAGAAATGGCGTCATTTGAAGCAGCCACTGAGTTAATTGCTTATGGCGAATTGTTTGTCAAGTTGTGCGAATAAGACGAAGATCTCTGTGGAAAGTGCAACGAGTGTGTGTATGCCGAACGTGGGCTAACAAGGAACGTCAAAAGCACCATGGCGACTGAATGGTAGATCGTGGTACGACACAACGCTGGCACTCACGTTAGTCCAAATTACAGACAGAGAAACATACTCTATGTTTGTCTATGTGCCCCTACCAATAGTGATCACTGTCGCGATAAGCATTCAGCGGGACACCCAAGTACTTGCCCGGAGTCGGCGTCCAAGGCACGTTAGCAAAAAGATCAGGCACCTCCGACCACGATGCATGCCAGATACCGAGACACTTGTACCAGCTAACCCCCTACCAGTTACTTGGATGAATTTTCGCGCAGTATCAACAGCATAGCTATGCTCGCATGATCATTTGCCAAGATATCGATATCTTGCGTATATGCTAGCAGCTGCACTTTAGCCGCCTGAAACCTAAAACCATGGACATTGTCATTAAATATTTTCATGCGCAATGTTTAAATATAAACGCAAAATAAGAGAGCACTTAAGGCGCAGCCCTGACGCATTGAATGTTGCACCCTAATGGGGGCCCCCACACTATCGTTTACAATCATTCTCCACCAATCACCTCCACCATCGTCCCGCTGCGTTCTACATTTCCAGTACGCCAGGAGAACTCCCTCTCTAATAACTGAACTAACCTTAACACGGTCTAAAACAACCAACAAAATCGCATGTTCAACGCAATCAAAAGCCTTTTCTAGGCCTATTTATAGCATGGCAACTCGAGCATTTGAGGAATCACAACATTACAGTGCACTGCGGGCCTTGTGAATGCTTGTCACAATTTTTATGAAGGTGTTGGCGCGAAGGCTGCAGACAGTGATACATGACATCGTTGGGCCCCACCAGACATGTGGCAAAAAGGTCGTTCTATTGTGACTATACTAACGAGGATATGTGGGAAATGCAGGCAAACGAACATGTTCTCACCGGCGGCCAAAAACAAAAGTTTAGAAGAAAAAAACCATACACGGTGTCGTTCCTTTAAGAGACGGAAAACTCGAATAGAGCGGCGAAAGCATTGCGAGAGATCAAAAAAGGTATACCTCTCCCCGTCGGGGAATCGAACCCCGGTATCCCGCGTGACAGGCGGATACTGACCACTATACTAACGAGGACATGCGAGAAACGTTGGTCAAACGACCATGTTCTCAAACGGTGGCCAAAAACAAAAATTTAGAGGAAAGGAACCCGCGCACAGTATCGTCAGTATGCTTGCTTTTTGGGGCTTCCACTTCCTACCGCGATAGCGAACGGACGTGTTTTCATGAGCGATGGAGCGGCGATAGCGGCCAAGTTCAGCCGCGGTGACAGGTATCTACAGAGGAAAGCGAATACCAGGTTGTTCTGCCCAGTTTGCCTACAGGTCGGTTTGTTTTAAATGCCGTGTTTTTGCACGCGGACGTCACGGCTCGCCCCTACAGGGTAGAAGACTTCCGCGACGCTCTGGCTCAACATTCGGTTCTCCCCGAGGTAGTCGCCTTGGGGGCGTACCGCATGAGCCATGTGTGGGCGGTCACTTTCAAGGACGCTGAAGCGGTGAAGAAGTTGGTCAGCATCGGTGAACTGCGAGTGAAAAGCAAGCGCTGTATCGTCATCGACCCGGCCAACAGGGACGTCCGAATGAAGGTGCACTGGTTGCTGCACAGTGTGCCTGACGAGGACGTGCGCCTTGCATTCGCGCCTTTCGGTGAAGTCACCGACATCGTCAGGGAGCGCTGGCGGGCCGAAGGATTGACCGACAAAGGGTCTACAACGAGGCTCGTGACTCTGAAGCTGAACGCCTGAGTCAAAATCGACGACTTGCCACACCAGCTAAGTGTGTCCGGTGAGCATGCCCTCGTTGTTGTGCCGGGCAGGGCTCCGCTCAGCCTTCGCTGCCGGGGCACGGGCCATATCCGCCGCGAGTGCCGCATTCCCCGATGTGGTGTTTGTCGGCGATGCGGTCACGAAGACAGCCAGTGTGAACGAACATACGCCCGCCGTCAAAATAAGTCGGGACGCGCGAGCCACGACCGCAATCAGATAAAACACCATCGCCGCGCCATCTGACGTGGTGCATCTGGTGTCGAGACATCACAGTGCGCGTGCGCGTCTACAGTGCCTAGAAAATATATTTTCTAGGCACTGTAGCACGTCCTTTCATTCTCGCAGCCATGTCTTTTGACTCGCTTGCAGCGGACCAGGGCCGGTATCTTATAAGGGTTCCAAAAGTGGACTGGTCCACTTGACCGCGCGTGATTGGGTAAAACCGCGCTTGCGTCAGCAAAGGAACGATTGTGACCAATCAGGAAAGGCCAAGTGGACCGGTCGACTTCGGGAACCGTTATAAGATATCGCCCCAGGTGATTACGTGTAGCGTTTTGCGCTAGGTGTCACTTTCTTCCTTCAACCCCTGACGCGAGTGAGGGGGGAGGGGGGCACCGGTGATAAGTTTGGCCGATGCCATGTTTCGCTCGCCCACAGCCTAAGTCGTTTTCCTTTTTTGTTCTTTCAAGACCGACCCATGACGATTACATCAAGTGTTTTTTCTTCTCGTCCATTCGCCTATTTTGTTGCATGTGCAAGGTGATCTGCATGCCTCTTGTTATGTTAATAAACTGAAGCATTCTTTAGGCTCAACCGCTTTCTGTTTTCGGTGCCCTCGTTTGTATTTCAGTATCACATAGTACGCTTCATCCAAATCGAACGTGCAGAGAACTAATGATGTGTGTGGCGCATCTTTTACATCTTTTACGGAGGCGGATTACCCGCCCGCCGTGGTTCGCCCGGAATATTAGGTCGCGGTCTGTAAGGGGAGCGCCTCACACCTAGCGTTTTCGTCGGTGGCTCGCCGCCTCCACCATCGTCCCGCTGCGGCTCACTGTCCACGGTCCTCTCATGCGCCCGCTTCCCGGCCATCGAGCTGGCTCCGTCGCGAGAGACATCCATGCACTCGTCCACGGAGGGGGTCGCGCTGTCCGGAGGCTGCACATCTGGGGGCGTATCCCGTCCAGTCGGTGCAGTGTGAACGCCTTTGACGGGCTCGTGCTGGTCCTTGGAGGCTACGACGACTTGCTGCCTGTCACGCTCGCCCGCCGGAACAGAGGACGATGTCGACGTCTCTGCTTCACGCGAGTTTGCCTGAGGCGTCGCATCTTCCACATCAGCCTAGTCCATGAGCAGGTCGGTGGTGTCTTCGCTGCCCCCAGGGCCCTGTCACGCTGGCGTACGTTCGTTCACACTGGCCGTCTTCGTGACCGAAGCGCCGACAAACACCACATCGGGGAATGCGGCACTCGCGGCGGATATGGCCCGTGCCCCGGCAGCGAAGGCAGAGCGGAGCCCTGCCCGGCACAACAACGAGGGCGTGCTCACCGGACACACTTAGCTGGTGTGGCAAGTCGTCGATTTTGACTCCGGCGTTCAGCTTCAGAGTCACGAGCCTCGTTGTAGACCCTTTGTCAGTCAATCCTTCGGCCCGCCAGCGCTCCCTGACGATGTCGGTGACATTACCGAAGTGCGCGAAGGCAAGGCGCACGTCCTCGTCAGGCACACTGTGCAGCAACCAGTGCACCTTCATTCGGACGTCCCTGTTGGCCGCGTCGATGACGATATAGCGCTTGCTTTTCACTTGCAAATCACCGATGCTGACCAACTTCTTCACAGCTTCAGCGTCCTTGAAGGTGACGGCCCATACATGGCTCATGCGGTGCGCCCCCAAGGTGACTACCTCGGGGAGTACCGAATGTTGAGCCTGAGCGTCGCGGAAGTCTTCTACCATGTAGGGGCGAGCCGTGATGTCCGCGTGCAAAAACACAGTATTTAAAATAAACCGACCTGTAGGCAAACTGGGCAGAACAACCTGGTATTCGCTTTCCATTGCAGATAACCTGTTACCGCGACCGAGCTTGTCCGCTATCGCCGCTCCGTCGGAGCTCATGAAAACACGTCATTTCGCTATCGCGGCCGGAAGTGGAATCCCCAATAAGCAACCGATACTGTGCGCGGGTTTTTTTCCTTCTAAATTGTTGTTTTTGGCCACCTTGTGAGAACATGTTCGTTTGACCTGTGTTTCTCGCATGTCCTCGTTAGTATAGCAAAGTCTACGGGTGAGGAGTGAAGAAGACACTTTACTGCAGCACTGAGCCAGTTTAGTTCTCAGATCACTGTATAGTTCTTTTGAAAATTGGCACGAACCGGCAAACTCACTCTCGACCGCTGAGGGAACGTTGGAAGCTAAACACAGAGCTTCTACACGATCAGGAATTCAGTAATCGTGTCAGAACGACAGTGTCGAATTGTTTTTGTAAGGGTCTGCATATATTCGCTGCTCGGGAGCTTTTTAAGCACGAGGTTCGCACAATAGCCATAGAGATCGGATCTGTTAAATCATACTACCGGAAAAATGAGGAAAAGACACTCTTTAAAAGCCTTTGCAACCTTTATGAGATGGAATGCGGAATGCCAGGCACGTGTGTCAGTGACATTTCAGATATTAAATGTCAGCTTCAAAAGTGTGACGCTGCTCGCTACAGAGGCGCACGCATTCGATCACGGAACAGAATGACTTTGAACTCTGAGCAGCCGAAGCGTCAAGCTTTCATCGATGAGCGACGACACGCAATGTCTAAGGTGATTCAGGAAATGCACTCCAATGGTGCTCTTGTAACAGATACAGCAGAAATTATTATGCAGTTTGAAAACTACTATGAAGGTTTGTTTATTGCGCTCCCTGATAGCGCAGATATCGAGCTCAAGAGAAGTTTTGTTTCTCTTTTAAACCCTTTGCAAAACGAAGATTGTACACCCATCAGTAGCCCGATCACATAGCAGGAAATTGAGCAGGCCATCGATAAACATCGCGGCGGAATTTTACTAAGCTTTCAAAACAATCCTGTGTCCCCTATTGCTGGACATCTTTTAAGATGAGTTATGACACGGAGATGCTCCCGCGGTTTTGTTCCAAAAGGCACACAGTTTAAATCCCGAAAAGTACTGAAAGAGAAACACTTCGTTCAATTCAGGGTTATAGACCAATAGCACTCTTAAACGTTGACTACAAAATTTTTGCTAAAGTGTTATCAAATAGGTTACAATTTGTGATGTTGATCCTGATTGGTTCTCATGAGAAGTGTGGAATTCGAGGACGCTCCATACAGACCAATATGCACATCGCTCGTACAATCCTCCAGTACTGCTACAGTTCTCAAGAGCATCTCGCAATGCTTCAGGTAGATCTCGCAAAAGCCTTTGATCACGTCAGTCATTCGTTCCTGTTCTCTCTTCTGGAGCATTGCAATATTGGCTCTGTCTTGCTCAAGGGAGTTCGACTTTGTTATAGTGAGTGTTCGACTCGCCTAATTATCAATGGTCATCTCTCAAAACCTGTTTCTATTCGTTCGTCTGTAAAGCAAGGCTGCCCAATGTCTTCACTCCTGTTTGGACTTTACCTCGAACCATTATGCTTGAGCATAATGCGAGCAAGTCGTATCCATGGTTATAGCTAATTTGGTAACGAAGTTAAAGTATTAGCTTATGCAGATGTCTTGGCATTCTTTTCCACAGGCAAACGAAGTATTGAAAATGTGCTATTTTCAATTGAAAAGTTTGGCGTTGTATCATTGATCGTTTAAACGCCTCCAAAAGTCTAGGATTATGGTTTGGTACGTGGGGATGTAAGCCGAGTCGGTTCGCAGGGGTTAATTGGACTGGTATTCCGCCAAAGTATGTTGGAGTGTCGCTTGATGCATATAGATTCAGCGCACATTACTGGAAAGAGCGCGTCCCTAAGCTTGAACGTCAGGCCCAGACATACGTTCCACATCGCCTTTCAATCTTTGGGAGAGCTGAAGCCTGCAACACATTTCTTGCAACAAAGCTTTACTATGTGTTGCAGCTAATTCATTGCGCTCGGTTTTACATACAACTCTTTCATCGGACTTTTGCTACTTTTGTATGGTCTTCCACTTTCGAACCAATGCGACGGGACAAGATATTCAGACCACTGAAAGAGGGCGGGTTGGGACTTGTAGGTTCCTCCGAATTCAAAAAATCACAGCATATTCACGGGGTGAATGATGATGAGTGGGGCGAAGCTCCGGAAGGAATCATCGGTAAACCGTGCACTCTTCCGTGCAATTCGCCCCACAATTAGAAGTGAAACAATTGAGGAAATGTCATCAAACTATTATAACATCTCGCATCTTTCATCATCAACTACAAGTACCGCCATCTAGTTTTATAACATCTCGCGCATGCTACGAATCCTCACGGTTCAACTACGCACAATGCACAAGTGAAATCTCCCACCGGCACTTCATTGCAAGTCAAGATGCAGTGCCTATATATATATATATATATATATAAATATATATATATATATATATATATATATATATATATATATATATATATATATATATATGTATGGGTTGCCGGTGAACGCTTCTCCAACGCGAGCAGTCGGTATTCCTCAATCAAGAAACTCGCTAGGAGCCGCTGCCTGCGCCAAAGTTGTCTCTCGCGGGCTAGCGCGTGCCGGGAGCCACGCGCTCGCCCTCGGCGCGTGCGTGCCTCCCGGCAGGCACGCGCCGGTGGCTACCTACTACTACTACCACTACATACATCGGGGACGCACGACCCACGCCTTAAGGAACTTCGCCCCTAAAACCTTCTTTTGTAAACTTCATTCAGAAGCACTGCCTGTCAAGGAATGGCGACACAAGAAAGGTATTAAATGCGAAGCATTTCTTAGCGAACTTCGGCGAGTTTGATCGTATCTATCTATCTATCTATCTATCTATCTATCTATCTATCTATCTATATATCTATCTATCTATCTATCTAGCCGCCTACGATTTTGTGCTCTCCTGGTGGTTTCGCTAATCGGATGTTTACGAAAATTGGTATGCCACATCATGACTACATGACGAACATAAATGACAGGTCATAACATGAAAATCATGATATGCATGTCATGAGCGGCATGATTTACATGCCACGGTCTTAGGGCTCTCCTGACCGTTTCACTAATGGGATGTATGCGAAAATTGGTATGGCACAAGATGACTGCCTGACGATCATAAATGGCAGGTCATAACATGAAAATCATGATATGCATCTCATGAGGGACATGATTTACATGCCACGGTCTTAGTGCTCTCCTAGCCGTTTCGCTAATGGGATGTATGCGGAAATTGGTATGGCACAACATGACTGCCTGACGAACATAAATGACAGGCCGTAACATGAAAATTATGACATGCGCGTCATGAGCGGCATGATTTACATGTCACAGTCTTCGTGCTCTCCTGGTCGTCTTGTTACGGGGATGTATACAAAAATTGGTATGCCACAACATGACTGCATCGCAAACATAAATGACAGGCTATAACACGAAAATCATGACATGCATGTCATGAGTGACATGATTTACATGCGACGGTCTTGGTGGTCTCCTGGCCGTTTCGTTAATGGGATGTATACGAAAATTGGTATCCCACATGACTGCATTGCGAACATGACTGACAGGTGACAACATGAAAATCATGATATGCATGTCATGGGCGACGTGATTTACATGCCACGCGTTTCGTTAACGGGATGTATACGAAAATTGGCATGCCACAAGATGACTGCATCATGAACGTAAATGACAGGTCATAACATGAAAATCATGACATGCATGTCATGAGCGAGATGATTTACATGCCACGGTCTTGCTGCTCTCTTGGCCGTTTCGTTAGTGGGATGTGTAGGAATATTGGTATGCAACAATATGACTGCATGACGAACATAAATGACAGGTCATAACATGAAAAGCATACCATGAGTGTCATGGGCGGCATGATTTACATGCCAGGCGTTTCGTTAATGGGATGTATAGCAAAATTGCTATGGCACAACACGACAGCATGACGAACGTAAATGACAGTTCATAAAATTAGAATCATGATACGCGTGTCATGACCGGCATGATTTATATGCCATGGTCCTGGCGCTATACTGCCGTTTCGTTAATGGGATGTATGGGCACCGTCTACTGACAGAGGGCGCTACGTAGCTCTCGTCGTAGCGCAAGGTAAGGAGATTCGCAAGGCAAGGTAAGGTAGTTCGCAAGGTAACGAGATTAGATGATAACCTTTTTGCGCTTACGCAGTGTATAGAAATAGCCGGAAAAGAGAACAGACCTCTAGATTTGGCATTTTTGGATATTAAGGGTGCGTATGACAATGTGAATCAGAATATTTTATGGGACATAATGAAAGAGGCTGGTATAGGGGATGACTGTATAGAGCTCTTAAAGGAAATATACAGTGGAAATACAGTATGTGTGGAGAGAGAGAGAGCAAACATTTATTTTAACGAAGTGAGGGATCTTCCTCGTAGGGTGAAGCCCTTAGTTCAGGGCCCCATTGGCTCGCGCCACTCCACGCCACTCCACACATACTGACGCAGGAGCAGCGTCAGTAGGTGTGGAATGGGAATGTGTGGCGAGTAATGGTAGAATGGAGGCCGTCGATATAGGTAAAGGGTTGAGGCAGGCATGCCCGTTGTCCCCACTATTATTCATGCTTTACATGAGGAGAATGGAGAGAGCATTGGAGATGAGCAATATTGGTTTTAAGCTGTCGTACAGACAGGCAGGTATAGTGATAGAACAAAAGCTCCCTGGGTTGTTTTATGCAGACGATATTGTGCTATTCGCAGACAGTCGAACAGATTTGCAGGGTCTGGTTAGTATATGTGGTCGGGAAAGTGAAGATTTTGGGCTAAAATTTAGTGTGAGAAAATGCGGCTGGATGATATTCAATGACAGCAACGATCAGACGATATCAATGCAGGGCGAGGAGATACCCAGAGTACGAGAGTACAAATACCTCGGGATATGGATAAATGATGGGAATAGATACATTCAAGTACAAGAAAAAGCTATGATAGTTAAAGGAAAGAGGAACTCCGCAATAATAGAGCGCTGTGGGATTACAACAGGTACGAGGTAATTCGAGGTTTGTGGAAAGGTGGTGTGGACTTCATGGTTTGCCATGCAGTCTATACCTTTCCGAATGTAAGTGCCAGCACTTACATTCGGAAACTCAGTGGTGTGCATGAGGTCAGAGGTACAATCAGGGCTGGACGTGAATCAGAGGCCGGTCGGACGTCTCGCACTGGGCGCCCATGGGAAGACCACAAATGAGGCTGTTAAGGGGGATATGGGATGGTCTGACTTTGAGGGAAGGGAAGCTCAGAGTAAAATTAGGTACGAACAGAGATTAAGGAATATGAAAGAAAGTAGATGGGCAGCGAAAGTATTCAGGTATTTGTATAGAAAGAACGTTGATTCACAATGGAGGAAGAGAACTAGGAAGCTTACCAGTAAGTATACATCCAGTAACGAAACGGATGGGACGATAAAGAGCGTTAAGAGCATGGTCAGAGCGGCGGAGAACTCGGATTGGATAGCAAGAATGGAGAAGAAACCGGCATTGAACAACTACCGAAAAGGGAAAGACGAAATCAATAGAGAAAAATTTTACGATAATTCAAAGGGAAGCGCTTTACTCTTTGAGGCAAGCTCCGGTTGCCTGAGAACCCGAAGTTACAGAGCGAAATTCAATAAAGAAGGGGATACATGTACGTGCTGTGGAAAAGCTAGGGAAACGACGGACCATATTTTGATTGAATATACAGATGTCCACCCAGGTGTAGCTGTGGACACTACCCTACAGGAGGCCATGGCTTTCAGGAGTAACAGGGGAAAGTTGAACATGCCGGCGATAGATATAAGTAAACGGCGCTTAGAGCATTGGTGGCGCAAAAGTATGGAGCAAACAAAAGCGCAAGGTAGTTCGGGTAAGATTGTTACATCACAGCAGAACGATAATAGGTAAAATAAATAGACGAGGAAAAAAATTAGTTGTGAAAATATGTGTGATTCGGGAAAAGAAATGGTTGTAAACGAAAAAGAAATAAAGCTAGAGCTTGGTGGCCCGGCCACCGCCCCGTTATAAAGGGGACGCTCCTAATATCCATCCATCCATCCATCGGACGGCTCAGTCGCGCACGCTGGAAACCGAGGCGACAGCGACGCGCGCGTTTCTTCGCTGCTTTTGGGCGTGATGCGAACCACACGAACGCTCGCGGCGTCGCCCTTTGGAGTGAGTGAAAAACTTTTATTATCGGTACTGGGAGTGATGGGCTCTGCGACCCCACCAGATGGCCCTCAGTCGGGGCTGAAGGCGACCTCTTGGGCCCTTGCTGTGACCCGGACTTGGACGTCCAGTTGTTGTTATGTGGGGTTTAACGTCCCAAAACCAGCGCTGATTATGAGAGACGCCGTAGTGGAGGGCTCCGGAAATTTCGACCACCTGGGGTTCTTTAACGTGCACTGACATCGCACAGCACACGGGCCTCAACATTTCGCCTCCATCGAAATGCAGCCGCCGCGGCCGGGATTCGATCCCGCGACCCTCGGATCTGCAGCCGAGTACCTTAGCCACTAGACCACCGTGGCGGGGTGGACGTCCAGTGCAGAGCTGGCCAGTAGGGTCTCCCACTTTTGCGAGCCTACAAGCTTCTGGAGTTCTTTGGGCGGTGGGTCTGCGGGGCAGTCCCAAAAGATGTGTTGCACTGTGGCTCTCTGACCACATTTCGAGCAATCGGGTTTGAATTGGTCTGGATCGATGTGGTGCATGGTGACCGGATTCGGGAGGGTATTGGTTTGGAGTTGCCTCCATCTAACCTCTTCAGCCTTAGTAAGACTGTTGTGAGGTGGCGGCAGCGTTCGTCGAGCTAGTCTAAAGTGCTGGGTGATTTCCTGGAAGCTTACGAGAACGTCCTCCGCGCGATCCGGGCTCGAGTTGCTGCTCACGGCTCGGCCGATAGATCCTCGAGCCATATTGTGAGCCGCCTCATTGCCAGGGTTGCCAGAGTGTGCCGGTACCCAAATAAGCTCCACGTCTTCTCGAGTTTCAGGGTAGCTTTGTAGGATGCTGAGAGAAATTTTTGATATTCTTCCTGGCGAATAATTATTGATGGCGGCTTTGGAGTCGCTTAGAATTATTTGAATTTTTGGACAGGTTAAGGCCAGCGCGATGGCCGCTTCCTCCGCAACGTCAGAGTGTTTGGCTTTGACTGTGGCTACTGATATCGGTTCTCCGTTTTCTGTGGAGGCCGTTATCGCAAAGGCGTTAATAGTGCCTGGGTAAGCTGCCGCGTCGACATACGCCACATCCTGCCTTCCCCCGTATTGTTTTGCTAGCGCCTTGGCTCTAGCTGTTCTCCTGCCTTTGTGGTAGATAGGATGCATGTTTTTTGGTAAAGGTTTGATGATTATGCCGTTTCGTATCTTTGAGGGGAGTTTTTGTGCGTCCTCCGCCAAGGGCTCAGCATTTTTGCCTATAGCCTTTAGTATTGCTCTGCCGGCTGCCGAGCGGGTTAGTCTGAGCTCCTGTGCCCTTCGGTGGGCTTCGGTGAGTTCGTCTAAGGTGTTATGGATACCCAGCTGCAATGGCTTCTCCGTGGGCGTGTTGGTGGGCAGTCCAATGGCTGCTTTATAAGCTTGCCTAATTAGACCATCAATGATCTGTGTTTCCGTCTGAGTTAATTCGAGATACGGGAGCGCATATGTAATTCTGCTGATTACAAAGGCCTGTACTAGTTTGCACAGGTCCGCTTCGTTTACACCCTGTCTCTCGTTGGCTATTCTTCTGATGAGCCGTATAGTTTGTGTTGTGGCTTGCCTTAATTTTTCTATAGTGGTGTGGCTACCGCGGTTTTCTTCCACATACATGCCTAGGATGCGCAGAGTTTTCACTCTTTTCACCGGTTTTCCGTCTAACAGTATTTCGATGTCCGGGGTTGGGTAGTCTGCTGCTTTTTTACCTCTTGGGATGTCATACTTAAGTAGTAACTCGGATTTAGGTTGTGAGCAGGTAAGACCCAAGGTTTCTAGATGGGGTACAATAATATCGACTGCTGTTTGCAGGGTCTCTTCTATGTCGCCATCTCGCCCTTTTGTAGTCCACAGGGTGATGTCATCCGCATATAAACTGAACCTAAGATTGGGTACAGTTCTTAGTTGAGCTGGCAGGTTTATTAGGGCCAAATTAAAGAGAAAAGGCGAAAGCACCGAGCCCTGTGGCGTTCCGCGGTCACCCATGTGGATGGTATCTGACGTCGTGCCACAGGCCGCGATCTCGGCAGTTCGTTCCTTTAAAAAAGAGCGGATGTAGTTGTACATCCTGGAACCCGGATTGATATGGGAAAGGTTGCGAAGTATACTGTCATGCCTGACATTGTCAAAGGCTTTGTGAAGGTCTAAGCCTAAGACAGCCCTGACACAGCTGCTGCGTGGGATTATTTCTTCGCTGAGAAGGAGCATGACGTCCTGTGTTGAAAGGTGCGCTCTGAAGCCTATCATTTCATTTGGGAGAAAGTTGTTTTCCTCCGCATACGCTTGAAGCCTGTTTAGGACCATGTGCTCCATGAGCTTACCTAGGCAAACGTTAGAGAAATGGGCCTGAGATTGTCAATGGTCATCCGTTTTCCTGGTTTTGGGATGAATATGATTCTGGCGTGTCTCCATTCTTGAGGAATATCCCCCTTCTCCCAGTACTTGTTGATTAGCTTAGTAAGGGCCGTGACCGATTTAAGATCGAGATTTCTGAGGGTTTTGTTAGACACGCCATCGGGACCAGCCGCTGACGTAGTTTTCAGTTGTCTGATGGCGTGGCACATCTCTGCTATATCGAATTCCTGGTCTAATTCCGGGTTTTCCGCTCCTTCATAGCACGGGTACGGATTGGGCTTCGGGTGCTTGGTGAGATATCTGTCCTTCAGGCTCTTTATGAGCTCATCCGCAGTGCCCTCGTGTTGATGTGCGATCTGAATTAATTTATTTCGCTGAGCTGACCTGGACTGTGTGGGGTCTAAGAGATGCCTCAATAGGAACCAAGTATTCCGGTTGCCTAGCTGACCATTGACCCTATCGCATACCTGTCCCCACTGCTGTCGTTCTAGCTCCCTGGAGTAATCGGAAATCTGCTTTTCTAGTTCGGTTACGCGTTTCCTAAGCTTGCGGTTATGCTTCTGCAATTTCCAGCGCCCTTGCAGCCCTAAATGCGCTGCCCATAAGTGTTGTAACTTCGCGTCTGTCGTGTGCTGTTCGTTGACTGCTTCCGTGACTATGGTGTGGCGTTGCACGTCCTGTTTAAGCTCTCGGATACATTCATTAAGGTCATTGATGTCAGTCGGGGCATTTCTATCCCTAGTTTTGCGGAAGGTATCCCAACAGTTTGCCGCAGGTTTGGAGAGCGCTTCTCAACGGAAAAAAAAAGAACGAAAGAAGGTGGTACGGGCGGTCGCTGCTGCTATAGAGTTGGAGACGCGCATCGCGTTCGCGTATTTCCCTGTCACAGTCTGCCCAATTTTGCTTCTCTCCGCCAGGCAGTGTATTCTGGCGCTGATGTCACACATGGAAAACTCGACTGCACGGAGCTTATACTGTCGCGAAGACCGCGTCGTGTAGAATGTTTTCTTGTTCTTTTTTCTTTTTCGACTGCTTTTGTAGAAGGGTGCTCCAGCAAACGAGCCGGCGCGCCGCAGGGAGTCTTCTTGACGACGTAGTACAGAGAACGAAGACCACGTGTATGCGTCGCGGCCAGTTTCTGGAATGTGTTTGTATTAGTTTTGTAGCAAAGCCGGATGCACGCGATCACGAGAGCTCGTAGAGCATCGTTACCTTCGACCTGCCTGACTGGGCCGTGTAAGCCGTTTTCCTATTGGTGAGAGGCAGTGGTATTCCGAGACGTTCGTGTTGCCGTGGGCGCTGAAAAGTGCTATTTAAGCGGCGACACTGGCCTTTTTTTTGGGAGCGGACTCGGGGACCATGACGCTCGGCACCACCGGGGAGCAGTCCGGCAGGCAGACGGGGTGTGATGCCATTTTCTATGTTGTATAATTTTTGCCCTGTGTGTTTTCCAACTTCAAGATGTCTTAGCTAAATAAAGCCCCCCAATGAGTGCTCTCCCAATTCCCTGTGTCGACTCTTCATCGCTTGCCTGCGCGGAGTGGCTCCCACGCCTCTTCGTCTTCCTGACCTTCCGATGGGTCTAACATTCACGGCCCCGACGTTTCGCTACAATACTAAAATTGGTTTGGCACAACATGACTGCATGACGATCATAAATGACAGGTCATAACACGAAAATCGTGACATGCATGTCATTAGCGGCATGATCTACATGCCACTCGTTTTATTAAAAGTATGTATACCAAAATTGCTATGGCACAACACGACTGCATGACGAACGTAAATGACAAGTCATAACGTTAGAATCATGACATGCGTGTATGAGCGGCATGGTTTACATGCCACAGTCTTGGTGCTCTTGTGGCGGTTTCGTTAACTTCATATGTACCAAAGTCGGTATGGCGAGACAACCGCAAATCCATTTTACGTTCCTTATGCGTGCTTCGCATTTGCTTGGTTCCCACTGCACGTGGGATCTGCCAATTTTTTTTTGTTTCTTCTGTTGACTGCCATATTTAAGACGTACCAGGGACAATATAACACTGCTTTATTAACTGTAAGGACGCTATTCTGTTCTGGCATATCCTTCAGCGAACTCTAAAGAAAGATCTTACCTTTAATTCGCATACTATACGTTACCTTATGCCAACATCCCTGGATGAAGTGCCATTTGATGTATTCTTTCTTATGGGAATGCATAGCTTGTGGAAGACGCACATGCAAGACCGCAACGCAGAACCAGTCACAGCATCGACAACTCATTTTGGTCAAATGATCATGCATCTGAAGGACATCTACGACGAGCTTGACGTCAGGCCTGAATGGTACCCCATCTTGGGGAAGTGCTCATCCCTACCAGCCATGCTGTGCAACACATCTTAAACTCTCCCTGAAACACTCATGTGCATTCCGTCAGTGAATTTGTATTTTAGGTTGACAATGTCATTCGGAGTGTTTGTGTGATTATGCCCCGCCACGGTGGTCTAGTGGCTAAGGTACTCGGCTGCTGATCCGAGGGTCGCGGGATCGAATCCCGGCCGCGGCGGCTGCATTTCGATGGAGTCGAAATGTTGAGGCCCGTGTGCTGTGCGATGTCAGTGCACGTTAAAGAACCCCAGGTGGTCGAAATTTCCGGAGCCCTCCACTACGGCGTCTCTCATAATCATAACTGGTTTCGGGACGTTGAACCCCACAAGTCAAGTGTTTGTGTGATTATTGTCGCTAGGTCACTGCAACAGCGCCTTATCCTTTTTGCGAATTTCTTAGCTAACTATTATAAATACCATGCATGAAAAAGAAAGAGTCCTCGTTAGTATAGTGGTCAGTATCCCCGCCTGTCACGCGGGAGAGCGGGGTTCAAATCCCCGACGGGTAGAGGTATACTTTTTTTCCCGTCGCAGTGCTTCCGCCTCTGTATTCTAGTTTTCTGTCTCTCAAAGGAAAGGTACCATGTGCGGGTTTTTTCTTCTAAATTTTTGTTTTTGGCCGCCGGTGAGAACATGTTCGTTTGCCTGCATTTCCCACATATCCTCGTTGGTATAGTCACAATAGAACGACCTTTTTTTCCACATGTCTGGTGGGGCCCAACGATGTCATGTATCACTGTCTGCAGCCTTCGCGCCAACACCTTCATAAAAACTGTCACAACCACTCACAAGGCCCGTAGTGCACTGGAATATTGTGATTCCTCAAGCGCTCGAGTTGCCATGCTATAAATAGACCTAGAAAAGGCTTTCGATTGTGTTGACCATGCGATTTTGTTGGCTGTTTTAGGCCGTGTTAAGGTTAGTTCAGTTATTAGAGAGGAAGTTGCCCTGGCGTACTGGAAATGTACAACGAGAATGATTGTAAACAACAGTGTGGGGGCCTGCCCCCTAAGTCCTCTCTTATTTTCCGTTTATCTTTAAATATTGCGCATGAAAATAATTAATGACAAAATCCATGGTTTTAGGTTTCAGGCGGCTGAAGTGAAGCTCCTAGCAGATACGGAAGATATCGATATTTTGACAAATGATCAAGCGAGCATATCTAAGGCTGTTGAAACTCCGCGAAAATTCAGCCAAGTAACTGGTAGCGGGTTAATTGGTCCAAGTGTCTCGGTAACTGGCGCGGATCGTGGTCGGAGTTGCCTGATCTTTTTGCTAACGTGCCTTGGACGTCCACTCCGGGCAAGTACTTGGGCGTCCCGCTGAATGCTTATCGCGACAGCGATCACTATGGGAAGGGGCAGATAGATTTTTGCCAGAGCTACTGTTTGCAACCTCTCTTTTATGAGCAAGCTCAGATACCTTATGCAGGTTCTACACTGCTCGCGGTCCAAAAGCTTCGTGGAATAGTTGCCACAATTACCTGGGTTTCTTGGTGGGAGCTCTGCAGCCGTACCAACTTGTTCAGACGGGTAAAAGACGGAGGGCTGGGTCTTGGTGACAATTTTCTGCGACAGCTTGTTAACCGTTTTTTGTTTTCTTCATCATGCAACAGATCACTTTCTGGGAACCGTGTTCCAGTCGGGCGGATGACTGCCCGACTGTACTGTGCCAAACGAAGACTGTGCGGAATTGCTGGCTTGATTCTTCAGAGATAGTCTTCAGCTTAAGATTTCTTACAAGAGAGTACCTGTGCTCTGTAAAGCGTAAAGAATAGTATTTTGCCCTGTGTGACGTTGTTTACACAGTGCCTCTGTTCAGATCACTGTGCAGTGGAGGTCCGGGCAGAAACGTCTTGAAGAAAGTCAAGAAACTGCAGGTGCTGCCGGCAACAAAGACTTTCTTCTTTAAGCTACACACAGATACATTGTCAGTTAAGACTGTTTTTGGAGCCAAAGGAATTGTTCTTACCGAGGGGATCGCATTGCTTAATTTGCAAAGTGACAGAAGTTATAGAGCATGTTTTCTTACATTGCTCGGAGGGCGTTTATTTTTGGGATGTATTACAGTGAACTATGAAGAAAGCTGTCCCACTGGACCCGCATGGAATCACGTTTTTAAATGTTGATAGGGAGCAGCGGGTGCCGGTTGATTTACTCATTCTCTAGACCTCCACTCTATTTGGCGATCTAGGATGGCAGGATATGATGTAAGTGAAGACGTTCGGCCTGCCCGAATTTCTTTCTGTAAAATTGTAAATTTCTTCATAGAGATCCAGAAAGCCTTCGCTGAACCTCTCGAGTGGCTCTGAAGAGATACAGAGCCGCTCACCGCATTGCGCGAATTATAATCTGACGAAACCAGCACTTCCTGGTTGATAACAAGCTACCTAATTTACAATGAGTATTGTGTCGTTGCATTGTCATTCTTTTTTGTGTTATTGTTTTATTTGTTATATACCAAAGACAGGTAATAAAGAAAAAAAAAGAAAAAGAGAGAGCATTGCGCAGGGACATGTTCGCGCGGAGGATTAAAGCATATCCCTTCACGTCGAGGAATCGAAGCTCGGTCTCCCGCGTGACAGGCGGGGATACTGGCCCCCATACTAACGGGGATTTCTTTTTCTCACATGGTATTTATTACAGTGCGCCCAGAAATTCGCGAATTGTATAAGGCACTGTTGCAGCGACCTAGCGACAATGATCGAATAAGAACTGCATTGACAACCCAAAAATACGAATTCACAGACAGAATGCACGTGAAGGCCCGTGCACACTACCAGAAAAACGCGGAGGACCGGTTCTGCGGCGACACTGCCACACCGCTCGCGTCGAACCGCGGCGGCAGCCTCGCGAAATACCGCCTCCGGGTGAAAGAGCGCGAGAGGGAAGCGAGCCGCCGCACGGGTAAGAACGAGCCTTCGGGCGGGTCTGCATAACTCCGCCATGGAGCGCGTACGTCAGGGACGTAGACGCTCTGATTGGTCGCCTCCGCCGCGGCACGCGGG
This sequence comes from Hyalomma asiaticum, assembly GCA_013339685.2. Classification (NCBI taxonomy): domain Eukaryota; kingdom Metazoa; phylum Arthropoda; class Arachnida; order Ixodida; family Ixodidae; genus Hyalomma; species Hyalomma asiaticum. The sequence continues at coordinate 129,933,790 of CM023483.1, read as the reverse complement.
GCGCACGGAGCCATAGCTCTTGCGACACGAGAATCCTGACGGCACGAGAATCGCGCACGGAGCGATAGCTCTCGCGGCATGAGAATCCTGACGCGCGGCAGCCTGGGAGGCTCTCGTTTTCCCGCTAGTGTGCACGCGCCTTAACTGGTTCTGCGTTGCGGTCTGGCGTGCGTGTCTTCCACAATCTATGCATTCCAATAAGAAAAAAATATATCATACGGCACTTCATCCAGGGACGTAGGCATAAGGTCACGTATAGTATGTGAGTTAAGGGTAAAATGTTTCTGAGAGGTCGCCGAAGGATATCCCAAAACAGAATAGCGTCTTTTCAGTTAATGAAGCAGTGTCCTAGTGTCACTGGTAAATCACAAAGACTGGCAGTCAGCTGAAGAAACAAAAATACCTTTATTGTGTAATCATGCCTTCACAGTCAGTGTTTCTGAATGGAGTTTATAAAAGAAGGCATTTGAATCAGGAGAAACGTATATTTTCCGAATGCACTTGAGGGCATCGTGGCCTGGAAGGTTGACGTATAAGGACGATAAAACGGAGCCTGGAAATAGCTTGGATAATAATTCCTTATATAGCTTTTTGCGCTACGAAAAACGGACTTTAAGGAACCGGACTGCAAAGTGCACTTTTTGCATAAATCCCCACAAACACGGACGTGAAATTTAACGACACAACTAAATCAGGTAAAGCGTTAATAAGTCGGCCCGTGCAAGAATGATTGAATTATCCGATGAGAACTGTCACGAAAAAAGAAAATGCGCGAGACGATTTGTCTTAAGTAGAGATGCACAAGTCCCAATCCGCCTTCCTTCACTGGTCTGAATATGTTGTCATGTCGCATAGGTTCGAAAGTGGAAGACCGTAGAAAAGTAGCAAAAGTCCGGTGAAAGCGTTGTATGTAAAGCCGAGCGCAATGAATTACTGTCAACACATAGTAAAGCGTTGTTGATAGAAAAATGTTGCAGGATTCACCTCTCTCAAAGATTGAATGGCGATATGGAATGTACGTCTGGGCCTGACGCTCAAGCTTAGGAACGCCCTCCTTCCAGTAATGCGCGCTGAATCTATATGATTCAAGTGGCCCTCCAAGGCACTTTGACGGAATACGAGTCCAAATAATCCCTGCGAACAGACTCGGCGTACATTCCTACGTACCAAACCACAATCGTAGACATTTGCAGGCGTTTAAACGACCACCTGATACACAAAACTGCTCAATAGTAAGTAGCACATTTAGAACTGTTCATTTGTCTGTGCAAAAGAATGCCAAGTAATCTGCATAAGCCTACCCTGTAACTTCGTTACCTAATATGCTGAAACCATGGATACGATTTGCTCGCATGACGCTCAAGCCTAATAATTCGAGGTAAAGTCCTAACAGAAGTGGAGACATTGGGCAGCCTTGCTTGACAGATGAGCGAATAGAAACAGGTTTTGAGAGATTACCATTGATAATTAGGCGAGTCGAATACTCACCATAACAAAGCCGAACGCCCTTAAGAAAGACAGAGCCAATATTCCTATGCTCCAGAAGAGAAAAAAAGAACGAATGACCGACGTGATCAAAGGTTCTTGCGAGATCAACCTGAAGCATTACGAGATGCTCTTGAGAACTGTAGCAGTACTGGAGGATTGTACGAGCGATGGCTAGATTGGCATGCGTGGGGAGTCCTCGAATTTCACATAATACTAACAGGATGTGGGGATATCTTAACAAGATATGTTACCAGCACACTAACACAACAATAACGAGGATATATGAGAAATGCAGGTAAACGAACATATCTCTTCACTAGGCTACGTGGGTCCTTTCACACAGAATATAAAATAAATAAATCTATTGCGTCAGCAGTTGGGATGCTGCTACTTCTGTAATGCTAACTGCGCTCCTTGTGGGTGTTAAGCGCTGTCATAGCAAGCTAATAAAAATTGATACCTTCTGCTCTCACTCGGTACACTGTTGTGAAACAGTGCTTGTGATACGCACATGAGCGCACCGTAGCGTCCACTTTTTCTAAACAAAAATGACGTCTGTACTTTGGACTAACATGAGTGCCAGCGTTGTGTCGTACCATGATCTACCATTCAATCGCCATGGTGCTTTTGACGTTCCTTGTTAGGCCACGTTAGGCATACACCCACTCGTGGCACTTTGCACAGAGATATTCGTCCCATTAGGACCACTTGGCAAATAATTCTCCGTAAGGAATTCCCTCATTCGCTTCTTCAAGTGACGCCATTTCTCACATTGCGTGGGTCCTACAACATATTCTTCGGTGGTCTTCATAACTTTCTTCAAGGAAGTGAAACAACAGACATCAACCAACACTTCTTTTTTTAAATGCGAGAACTTCGACGAGCTTGAGCGTATCTATCTATCTATCTATCTATCTATCTATCTATCTATCTATCTATCTATCTAATCTATCTATCTATCTATCTATCTATCTATCTATCTTATCTATCTAGCCGTCTATGATTTTGTGCTCTCCCGGCCGTTTCGCTAATCGGATGTTTACGAAAATAGGTATGCCACATCATGACTACATGACGAACATAAATGACATGTCATAACATGAAAGTCATGATATGCATGTCATGAGTGGGATGATTTACATGCCACGGCCTTGGTGCTCTCCTGGCCGTTTCGCTAATGCGATGTATGCGAAAATTGATATGCCACAACATGACTGCATGGCGAACATGACTGACAGGTCACAACATGAAAACACGCATGTCATGGTCGACATGATTTACATGCCACGCGTTTCGTTAACGGGATGTATACGAAAATTGGCATGCCACAAGATGATTGCATCACGAACGTAAATGACAGGTCATAACGTGACAATCATGACATGCATGTCATTAGCGGCATGATCTACATGCCACTCGTTTCCTTAAAGGGATGTATACCAAGATAGCTATGGAACAACACGACTGCATGACGAACGTTAATGACAAGTCATAACGTTAGAATCATGACATGCGTGTATGAGCGGCATGGTTTTCATGCCACAGTCTTGGTGCTCTTGCGGCCGTTTCGTTAACTTCACATGTACCAAACTCGGTATAGCTAGACAACAATGCAAATCCATTTTACGTTCCTTATGCGTGCTTCGCATTTCCTTGATTCCCACTGCACGTGGGATCTGCCAATTTTTTCCCCTTCCAATTCCATTTATATCCAAATACAGTGTACTAGAAAAAGGTTGAGTGCCGCGATCCCCCACTGGCGCCCATGCTTTCAAGGGACGCTCCAAACACGCAAAATTTATGTGGGGGCGTTGCGGTCGAGGTGGTTTGGGACGCGCCGACTCGTCCGCTCTCAAAACTGTGGTAACGACTGCGTGGAACGCCTCACCGCTCGTTGGTTTTGCCTTGTTTTTGATGCTCACCGTGCCCTGTCAGTGTAATGTGCCGAAGTACCGCCATCGGCACTGCTATGCACCAGGCTGTCGCACCAGCTATTAAAGTCACGCGAAAACTGTCTCTGTTCAGCGTCCCGAAGGACGAAGACCGCAGAAAGCTGTGGGAGGAGCATATAAACGTTGACTGCTTCGTAAGGAAAGGTGTTAATATATGTAATAAATTTTGGCGTGTCGTCGACTGGGCGTTTTACGATTGCACGCATTCATTATACGAGGCACCAGATTGCATTTGCAGTGGGCTGAAGCAGAAATGATTAGGCAAGTGATTAGTGATGCAAAAGGAAATGCAGTCGTCTTGTAAATTTCAGTGCTTTCGTTTACCTTGGAGGCTGAGTGAACTGAGCGCACGCTGTTCTAGCGCTGCCGAGCGAAAAAAAAAAGCCTGTTTTTGTTGAAGTTTATGCCATCAGCAAAGTCAAAATATACTTGTGCTCTAAGACGACGACGCTGTCCGATCCAAGCTTGTGTAGGTGCAGGTGTAGGTGTAGGCAGAACCAATTGGAACAACCTATTTAGCTTGCACCCTACGGTGCCGTAGCAGACGCTTCAACCGAACAGCTCTCGCAAAAACAATTCGGTCTATCCGGGCACACACAGCTTATACTGCTGTGCGCGGGCACTTTAAGTGTGCTAAAGGATGACGGCTCTATCTATGTCGCCAGTGAACAGCACCAATAGCTGCAGAAAAGCAGCTTATGAACGCGGCCGGCACGTCTAGCCGCAGCGAATCTTGCCTTGGTCCACCAAACCACCTCGCCCACAGCGCCCCCATCTATGCTGTCCGTGCGCTGCGCCTCAGACGCTGAGCGGCGGCCGCGCCACTCAACCTTTTTCTAGTACACTCTAATCCAAAGTCGATCCTTGTGGTCTCCATATACGAGACGTTTCCCCACTATTCCATTACATCCATTCCATCTCAGTCTGACTGCTTGACAGTTCGGTTCTTTTTTATAGTTCGTTTTCTAACTTTACTAAGCCCCTCGTGACTAATCCCAGATTGGCTGTCAATACTGCAGCCCTATGATACTTGGCCTGCCCCTCTCAGTGAGTAAGCGCCGTAAAAGAGGATATTAATCTGTCATCGTCACCATCATCAGAGAGCATACGGCATTAAATATTTACATCCCCTGAAAGAGTTAATTGTCCCTGAAAAAATTCTGTTAACCTGTCGGCTTCCAAAACCCAGTTTAGACAGGTTGTTCCCTGCCTGATAAATCAGGTACCTTTCTCTTTCGAAAATATCTGGATATTACTGATCAAAGCGGTGAACTGCTGCGTGCTAGTTTGGCAAGTAATGCATGCTTGTGTTTCTTTTCTCTCAAGAGAATTCATATCATGAGAAAGGACCCAAGAGAAATTTTCAGATGAAGGAAGGTGAGCATAGCCCCGCAGCGAAAACTTTATAGTCATCACTAAAAAAAGCACAGAAATACGTATAGATTACAATTGTACTACAAAAGACGAATCTATCAAAGCGTTTCTTCATTGACCTAAATGTCCTCGCCTTATTCCGCATCCTTCGCATGGGCATCGAACTGCACAAACACCAGTGCCGCAATGTCATTGTAGGTCATCCCGGACAATCCACCTCGGGACTTCCGCCGATGGACAATTTTCGTTCGTACGTCATTCTCGGCGATATCCGGGCGTCTGTTCTTAGCCATGCGCGCGATCCTGGAAAGCTTATCCTTCATTTTTGCTCCTCTTCGGCGCTTCTTCCTCGGTGGGTAGCGCAGACGCGACGTCTGAGGCCGGTGCAGCTGCCTGCTTCCTACTACTGGGCGAATTGGGGGGCTTTGCCACGGATGGTGGTAGTTTTGATGACCTGGAAGATCATCCGTCAGCATGCGCAGGAAACTGGGGTGTAGTGCCGGCTGGTGTCGCTCGGGGCTTAATCTTTGGCTATAGAGGAGGTGCTGGATTCCTTTCGCGGCTTCACCGTGGTCCGTAGCAATGGAAACGGCTGTCGCTGTTGGGCTGGTAGGCTACAGGTTTTTCCTGCTGGGGCTTTCCTTTCGTGTCGCTGCAGTCTGCCGTGAATCCAGTCTGGATAGCATGCGGTCGCGCGTCGACTTTTGCAACCTGCTGATGTACTTTGTAAGGGTTGCTTCTCAGTGTTTCCTGCTTCTGCAGCTGCACGACGTCCGAGTCATAAATCTCCTTGGTCCACTCTGCCCCGGTGATTCCGGAAGCGTGGCAATCCTCTCTCTCGGTTTTTGCGTCGGATCGCTGTTTCCCTTTATGCACAACTTGTGACCGACGGAGGGATGTTACCTGGATACCGTAATTTTTCAGTACATGCTGTTCTCTTTCGAGGTGTTCTTGGATGGTGGACTCATTAATCGGTCTGCCCGACGAGATGGTAGAACATGCACGGTGAGATCCGACACCGCAAACTGCCGCGTTCTGGTTGTCGTTGGAGGCAGCCGAGGAAGTACCGGCAATCATTTCGTGCGTGATGCGCGATGTTGAGCCATCTTGCACTTCGCCTTCAGCGTCTTCTTCGTACACAAAATAGCGCCGGTCCACGTTGGCCACTACAAACCCAGGACGTCGGTTTAGAAAGGCTGTCATCCTGCCTTGTATTTGTAGTACTAGCTCAGCGGGCAAAAGCCAAACCGCTTCGACAAGTTCGTGCTCCTGTGACCAGCCTTTGTGCTGCAGCAGCTCCCTCACGTGTCTCACCATCTCCGGCACATCGCTTTCCGTGAGAGCTCTGCGACCTGGTTTCTCTACTATGATTACCTGATCATATGCTCCGGTGCTGCTTGGGTGGAGGACAAGCTTGGACGTGGCTGCATCGCAGCTTTTGGCCAAAGGCTTTCTGCGATGCACAGATTCAGCTTCGTTGTTTTCACCAGTTGTGGTCGCTGTAATTAGCCCAGTCTTTTCGGTCGCATTGA